>BPLR01003295.1:0-39361 GCA_021605095.1 Caerostris extrusa
CCTTATTGGCATAAGATTTTCAATACACCAGATAGAGATTTGTGAGACGTGACATACAGTTTTTGTATAGAAATGTATGGTAGGAAGTGATGCTTTAAAGAATAAACACACTTTTAACAAATTTCTCGCAGCATCCAAGTATAATGCGCCATCTGATATCCATTATGTGGCGAATTTTAAGTTTTTCTGTCTGGCAATCCCGATGCACACTGTTTTTTAACTGTCTTGCATTCAGAGTGGTCTGCAACAAGTTGCGGCACACAAAGGCTTCTTCTTCTTCGGGTCGAAAGAGCTATAAAACGGTCTTTTGCAGGTGTTATTGCTCATGGTTCACTTGGAACATGTCTTCTTGACCCAAAAGCTTCGGTTTGATATTGATTCCAAAGACGGTGGACCACACTGCGAGACACATTAAGATGCCTAGCAGCATCAGCTGGGAATAATTAAATCCATCCGATCGACCGCCACCTTAACGAATCGGGCAAACGGCTTCTCTCAGATATTGCTGGATCCCACTGCCTATTGTCAACGAATCTGCTATACAAAACTTGTAAATCAACAAAGTTACACGCGTAATTACGAAAGCCTGATATTTGGGTATTATTTTTCTTTCACTCATATATACCTGTTCTTTTCTATAAAAAATTTGGTAGCTATCGTTTTTTTACATAAAAGTGCACAAAGTTCGTTTTTATCATTTATGTAAACTGTAAATTTTATTGTTACAGTCAATTTTTTTTATGGTGAGCTTCGAAAAACATGTTGTTCCTTAACTTTTGGAGGCCAGTGTATAACGATATGCATATAACGAGAAAGATAAAGCGGGGTTAAGTAGTTCTGATTTATACTGCCGTTGTAGTTGCCATGATTTTGGTTTATTTAATCAATATTTGCTGTAGTAAATACGAAAAGCAGTCTAGGTCAACAGGAAATTTATCTCTGTTTTGAGACGTATACGCGGTTGCGAAATAACCTTTCGGCCGTACAAAATTGAACACGTGTTGACAGATAAAAACATTTGATAAAATAACACTTGTAGACTGTGATTTCTCAGATGTCTGTGTCGGTCTGATTCGTAGTGTGATAACGGCTGCCAGGAAGGTAAATAGAATTGAAGTTTATTTGTACTTCACTAAGGAAACGGCACTTCAGTTACTGGCCTCATAAATAAATAGTACTATTGCCAGAAAACGTAGTAATATTTTACTACCGCTGATTAAAGTTTTAACTGTGTATCTAGTATGGCCTGACCGTGATTCGCCATTTTTTTTTTGCAGATGATGCAAAAATGAAACAGTAAACAAGGTCCAGGTTTAGTTCAATAAAGAAAGTAAATACATAAATATTAAAAAAAATATTTTATTTCAATGTTTTCCAATTTATTGCAAACTAGAAGATCGGAATCTTTGTGAATAACATATCCTGTATGCATGATCCATGCATGTTTTATTTATTTCTATGATATTTATCGCCAAATAACGTGCTCTTTGAAATTGCACTAAAAATGGATGGTGTTGTTGTTGAATAGCATATTAAAATGAGTAAACCTGATTGAACCTACATATTTTAGAACGAACATCATTAAGTCATAAATATAAAACAAAAATTAAAAATTATTTTACTAATCCTTTTGAGCTTAGTTATTATAAATATCAAATCTGTGTTTTTTTGTAAGGTTTTTTTTTTAAACAATTAATATAAAAAAAAAAAAAATTTAAGGTCAATTCCTACTTTTTTTCGCATTATATTGCAGAAAGTCCTTTATAAATAATTTTCTTTTATTTTTTTAAGTTTGTCTGGCGCCATCTATTGGTAGATACATGCAACTTAAATCTAAAAAAAACTAAAATTAATTAATTAAATTTAATGAATGAATTACTATTTGAAAAAACTGCATTAACATCAACTGCATCCATTCACTACAAATTAAAAAAATGTATTTGAATTTGGGTGGATCAATAGAAAGTATTTTATGAACGACTGAAAATTTGAACAAGATATATATATAGGGAGAGTGAGCTAATACAAGGAAAGAATTGAAAAAAAATATATTCAATTTCTTCAATTTCAAGTTGTAATGCAAGAATGAAACAGTAAACGTTATCCAGGTTTAGTTCAATAAAAGGAAGTAAATACTTAAATATTAAAAAAAAATATTTTATTTCAATGTTTTCCAATTTATTGCAAACTAGAAGACTTAAATTACCTGCTATATATTAAGAGCAAAACTTTTATTTTAAAAATAGCGTAATAAAATTATTATTAAAGATCTAGTTCTATATCTTTCTAAAAATTGCAGAGAGAAGCAAGTACGATAAAAATTGATTGCACACCATTACTGCAAGTGAAGTCTTTAAAAAAGCATTGCCCTTTTTCTTTTAAGAACTACAAATATAAATTGAACAAAATATCGTTTGCATATTTCAAAAGTTTTTTCTCTCTTTATTCCTCAAGAAAATGAGGAAGGCATAGATGCATATTGAATAACGATATTCTCACAAGACAAAAAAAGAAAAGAAAATTATATATTAAGAAGCACTGAAAAGCCCATCCTTTCTTATTCTGCAAAGTCTTGAAAGCGAAATTCCTTCCAACTTTGCTCTCGTAAAAAGAGAAATAAATAGCCATTAGCCCCAAGAAGAATGACGAAGACGCAATTTAAAATCCACTTATACAACACATAAAACGTTTCTTCCGGTGCAGTATAAAAATTGGGCAAAATGGTATTGTAAAGTTCCAAAGCTGTATTTTATAAGTATTTGCTGCATTTCCCCTTCGCATTAATGTCATTTTGCTCTTTTTGATCATTATATATATATATATATAAGCAAAGGAGAAATATATATATATATATATATATAATAAAAAAGCAAAAGAGATGCATATATTTATATATATTAGTATATGTACAGGGTGATTATAATTAAAGTCCACATTCAAAACGCTATAAAAAAAAAGGACCACTCGTCACTAGGAGTTCAACTGAAGATACTTGAAGAAGAGGGAAGCGGTATGGCATCAGAAAAATTCCAAAGTGAATCAACTGGTGGAGCTGTAAACTGCATAACGAAAGTTGAAAATCGAAAATATCGAAATCGATTAAATCGAAATTACAACGTATTTGGCACGAGTTACCAACTGTACAGTTCAATTGCTTGATTGTTTCGTTTATTTTTTTTTTTTTTGACGGAAAAAATGAGTTCGTTCTAGTCTTTCAACACTTATGGTATTGTTAGTGGAAAGCCCATTCACCACGGCAATGTCGTACCGCATTGGATGGGAATATTCTTTTTTAATTGTCCTTAGTCCAAAAACTGCACAAAAATGCAACAATGAAAACGAATGTCAATTATTGCTGATGCCATACCGCTTCCCCCTTCTTCATGTATCTGCAGCTCAAGTGTGAACTCATTCTAATGAGTGGCCCTTTTTTACAGCATTTTGAATGTGGGGCTTTAATTATAATCGCCCTATATTATCCTGTATGCACGATCTATGCATGTTTTATTTATTTCTATGATATTTATCACCAAATAACACGTTTGAAATTGCACTAAAAATTTATGCTGTTGTTGCTGAATAACATATTAAAATGAGTAAACCTGCTTCAATGTGCACATATCTGGGAAGAAACATCATTAAGGCATGAATATCAAAACTAATTATGATTTTTATTAATTCTTCTTGAGCTTGGTTACTGCAAATATCAAATCATCTACTAAAATATTTAATAAAACTTGTACAATATCATGTTTCTTACATGCATTTGACTGTACTACATATTCCTATTATGCCTATGGAATAAAAATTATATTAGTTTGTTATGTATGGAATTTTTATTTTAAATTTATTAAAATGAATTATATTTGAAATACGAAATTTTAATAAAATAAATAAAATATTAACATGAAACATGAATTGAAGTGAATTATTTGAATTTTATATTAGATTATTTTCGAGTGTTTTTGTAAGGTTTCTTTTTTTTTTTCTAATAAAAGCAAACATTTTGTTGGAAGCAAATTATAATGGACAATTACAGATTTCATTTGTTTAATAGGAAAGTAGTGCATTTTACAAATGTTGATTCCTTACTTTGCGAGTTAGGAGACTATCATGATCCTAAGAAACGGATGTTTTTATAGATTCCTATACTCTCAGTGTAAAAGTTGTGATCCTCCATACTAAACTTCTTAATATTGGGAAAACGTAGGAAGATAACAACCGAGCTCTTTCGCAACTTTTTCGCTTTTTTTTTTTTTTTTTTTATCTATAAATTTAACACTTTTTTGACACAAATAACCCCATTTACATCGTTAATCAAAATGAAACTAGTGAATTATAATATTAAAATACTTTTGTTAAGAAATGTCGTGCTGACATTTTTGAAAAATTTTATAGTTTCTTTTCCTCATTATTCCTTATTGTGCAATTTTGTGTAAGAACTTTTTTTATTTAATCAGCAATATTAATTAATTTTTATATGTTTTTTATTATGAATGTATAAATTTTTAATTATTATGAATGTATGAGTTTAATTGGTGTATGGGTTAAACACCAGCCCCACACCAGCCTCGTTGCCGGTCAGTGCTATGCCAAGATCACAGCTGACTTGGGACTGAATGGCCGAGTGTCTAGCGCTCTGATGCTCGGTGCCACAGGTTTCCGATTCGAGTCCCAGAGGTGCAATGGATATCTGTAGTGGTTCGGAATGTTTAAGACTGTAAGAGTGTCACGGAATCAAGTCAGACTTCTACCTACCGGTGTTCCATCACAACAGAAGCTGCCTCCCCCTTTCCTTGCAACCATAAGTTCATACGGGTTCGTGGACTTGGTCTAGATGATTGCCAAGTGGGATAAGTAACAACAATTGAATGCCTCGAATTTGTTTTGCACTTATAGTAAAAGATAAAATATTTTCCTTTTGGAAAAAGACTTAAATGGCTTCGTCTAATGTGGGCGTTTCACTGTTGCTAGATGAGAATTTATATAACAACGAATGCAGGTGGACGAAGATTATCTTACAACAAGAAAAGGATGTTTGTCTACAAAAAGATATCAAAGTTTAAACATGTTGTCAGCCTAGGTGGGAACAGTCGCCTATATTTATGGTTAGGGTCTCTTGCAGCAAAGGAAAAGACTGAGGAGAAAAATATCAATGTGACTTGCTAATCCAGTTGCTTACTTGAGTATATCCAAAGATCTCTTGTACATGAGAAAATAATCCTTCACCTCTCATAAAAAGCCCGCTAACTTGCCTGGATTGCATTAGGTGTCAAAAGCCCCTTCAGACAATGATTGAGTCCATGATCTTCTCGGTGGATTTTAAGATTGGAATCCAAACAATAATCAGAAAACTGCGGGTGGACTTTCTGGAGGATAAAATGATGGAGACGAGAGAAAGACAGATAAAAGTCTTGCACTAGAAGAGAAGGTGAAGCCCTTGCCTCAGAGCAAGGAGATCCTAAGAAGATGGCTGAAAGATAATAAATATTTATATAAGGGAAAAGAGGACCATTGCCTTGATGTGGAGATAGAGGTTGACGAGAAAGCAGCATACTGTCCGTATTAAAAACTGATAAAATAGAACTGAACCCCTGGAGAACGATATCATTCCAGCGGTTGAACTTGTGAAGACCACAGCTTCTTATCGAAACCTGATCTGCAGTAGTGAGAGCCGTAAAAAATGTATATTTCTTTCCAGATAAAAAAGACTATCCCGAAATAACAGTTGACAGCTATAGGAAGTTGTTCTCTGAGTTGTTCTGTACACGTAAAGACCTTTTGTCCCTATAGGCTGCAGCATTCACCAAACAGGTATTATAATACCCATTGGTGTTAACATGTATTACTTATTCTAGTCGTTTATTAACTTTTCTATTATTACTATAAATAAATTTTTTATAGTGCTACATATTTAAATTGTATGTTAACAAATCTGTTCTTTTCTATGTGCTAACCATTTGTGACAATGCATTTTTGAAATAAGGGGTCTGATGGCTGAGTAGCTAGCACTCAGACGCTGGGTACCACAGGTTTAGTGTTCGTGTCCCGGCGGTGCAATGTATGTTTGTAGTGGATTTAAATCGTGGGTCCCGGTCTAACAGGATCGTCGTGCGTTGCGGGAGTATTGTTACTCCGCGTCCGTAGCTTATCTTCAAGCTACACGCACCTCTCCTGGGTAATGCTAAGTCAGTGACGTCGGTGCAGTGCTTGCCTTAAGGCATCAAAGACAACTGTCTAAGTGTTTGCCAGCTGCATTAAAAATGGAAATAATCTGTTTAACTGCAGTCATATGATTGTAAGACATATATATGGTTTGATTTTTGAGATTTTAATCCTATATGATAGCAAGTTGGACTACTGCACTTATTAATTTGTGTTTCTTATCCTCTTTGCAACGCTAAAGCCGAAAATAGCCACATAAGTTAGCCACCGGAATAATTTATTTCGTTAATTATACATATAATAAAAATATGTATTTCACAGATAATTTGATTAACTCTATTTGCTTGCGATTATATCAAAAGAAAGTGGTCGTCGACAATGTATATAATAATATTGATTCTGATAAAGATATCAAATACACGCCAAAACGAGTCTAGGGAAATAATGATGTCGGCGCATCGTGACGTTAGGTGACTCTATTAAACTCGGATTAGTGAAAATTTTGTCAAGGCGACGGGAAAAAGTTGTCCAGGTTTCCTGTACTCATAGAATAAATTCCCTAGGATCAGTGACGCGAAAATAAACTAGGATATATTTGTATTCCCACAAATGAGGAAGATTATGAAGGGCCACGATTTTGAATGGGGATGAAAAAGCTGCATGGAAGTCTTGTATAAATCCCGCAACTGAATTTCTTGGTAATAGAATATCTCAGAAATCCACAACTATTTTTCTTCAAAATTATAAAGCTCTTGGATGTAACAAGTGAGGAACGTAGCAAGTAATGAATGGTAGAGATTCCACCAAAATATTTCAACAAGGGCAAATGGAATCCAAATATGCTTGCAGACTATTGCTAGACACTAAAAATGGATATTCATCAAACAAAATGCAGTTCAAAATCATTATAAACTGCATTTTGATTTAGATTAATAGATGCAAGTAAATTAAATAAAACTAATCTATTTACAATAGTATGAAGTTTTTAATTTCCTATTTTTTAAATATACTATACAAATTTGAAATCGGAGCAAAAATAATTTTAATTACACAGAAAAAAAGTTAAATTTTGTCGAACAATGTCATTGTTCCTTGGATGCACACATTTGTCTAAATTGTAAAAACTAAACAATATTTTTATGTAATTTACTTGTTTAACTTATTTATGTGCATGTACTCGTTCTCCTTTTAATTAAGCATCTAAAAGGGTTCCGAACTTGTTTGAATAAATGCAGTGATGTTCATTTATTTTAATTATTGAGGTACACAACGAAGATTTGTATGTGTATATTGCGGTTTTTAGTATTATTGGTATTTATATAGGAATGTTTAGAATATATTTAATATCAACGCAAAAGAAAGAACACTGAATTTTCAAAGTTTATCGATATTAAAAAAAAAATAATTGACAAATCATTGAAAAATAGCACAGAAACAGGACAAATTAAAATAAATAAATAAAAAAATAGGTATATTTTATATAAAAACGAAATTCTATACAAAAATTGCATATAAAGCAAAAGTAAAAAGGAATTTTTGATTTCTATCTTTGGTAAAGTTGGATTCGTGATATAAGGGTGACGTGCGCAGCCATCGTGCAGAAGAGCTCACATTCGAATCCAATAGCAGCATTCATTACAGTGACTGCTTTCAGAAAAGAGGAGACTACGGCCATTATGCAAACTTATAAAGCGTTAAAATTCAAATTACCTGACAATAGTTTTCAAAATTTTCCGCATGACATGTAAAATTTAAAGTAGTTTTCTAAAAGTTCACTTGGGGGGGGCTGTTAGTCGAATTATTTGATTTCTATCTTTAGCTGTTAGTCGAATGGCTAGCGATCTGGAGCTCGGTACCCCATGGTTTGAGTCCCGGGGTGCCATGGATGTTTGTAGTGGCCCTTGTGTGCACATGATGGCCATAGAGCGACAAACCAATCTAAAAGTCTATAATGTTAACAACAACAAAATTAAGTTATTTACCTTTCAGAACACATTTAAGACTATTTAATTAATATTTCGCAATACCCTTAATCAGGGGTGGAAGTAGACAAAATTTCCTATATTTGAATATTACCGACTCCTTTTTCCTTAACTTCTTACGGGTAAAATTGATTTGATATAGGTCTTGCCCAGGGTTGGGGAGTCAACCAAAAATTTCTTATTTCTGAGTCAATTATTTTTTTACCGACTCATTGCCCTCATTTTATCTACTATGTTTATTTTTTTTTTCAAATAGGTTTAGAAAAAATTGTGAAATAAATTCAATGACTTTCATTGAATTCATATAACTGTAAAACGATTTTTGCATAACAAAGTATTTTTTACAAATTTAAAAGCTAATATTCGCACTTACTTAGTTTCCGGCTCTTGATAGACAAACATTCTTCAGACACCTTACAAACAAATTCTAGACTCATCAGTACAGAATACATTGACTTGCAATTGGCATGCATGTGTTCCAAACACAACCTTTCATTTCTGTGAGGAGTAAACTTCTTTTATGTAAAAGTCTTTCACAGTGTACCTGGATACTAGCCTCCCAGAGATTACTGTACGAAAATATATGAAGTTGGTTGTGCAGTAGTTTATGCACCCTTGTAGTTAGCTGCAAATAGTTCAGTCATCCGCAGGCAGTTTCAGATCTTCTTTGGATATTGCTACTAAAATGAATCTGGTCTTAAAAATTCATTTCATAGAAAATAATAGAAAATTCATTAGAAATTCATTTCTTGAATTACAGAAGGACGGTCATTCATTTACCTTGCTACATAGGAATGACTCTGATATATTTATATTTGCCTAATAGTCCGCCATCTAAGTTCTTTAGATAATGGTGATATATGATATCGAGTACCAATATATAAAATGTAGCAACTTTGTAATTGCCTCGCAGATTTTCTATTTGCAAAAGATGCAGACGCTTTTAAAACCCGATTTTCAGTCAGTTGTAGAATGATTTTAAACAACAGCAGCTCCACTGATTTGTATATCGGTTATGCATACTGGCATTTTCTGTAACGCATGCCGATAATTTTTATGAAAATTCTACATGCTACATCAAAATGTGACTATATTTTAAAAAAAATTTTGCTTTTGCATAATTTTTATGAAACTCTATTTCTGACTTTGTAATCACAATTTTTCTGATACTTTCTAACTTTTGAAAACTAGAATATCCAACGAGATATCCATTCAAATAACTATATCTGACGAGCCATGCATCCAATATATCCATTGATCATATACAAATCACTATCCATTGAATCTATCCACTGAATACATCTAGAGCACTACTCATCTGATAGCTATAGTCAGCAAATATCCGACAAAGGTATCCAACGCACTATACATCTAAAACATTCGACATGCTATCCATCACACATGGCCATTGTTATTGTTCTAATGCAGTTGGCAATGCAGAGACAGTTATCTTTATGCCATAAGCAAGAGCTGCATCGCTGTTATTCATTCAGCACTACCCAGGCGGCACGTGTAGCTTGAAGATAGGCTATGGACGCGAGTAACACTACCCCCACAGAACGCTCTATGATCCCATTAGACCGGGACCTACGGTTTAAAGTGGATTACGAACAACTGCAAACATCCATGGCACCGCCGGGATTGGAACCCGAAAACTTATATTACCGAGTGACAACCACACGGCCATCAGGCCCCACATATCCATTGTGATATGCATCCAATATAGTTAAACGTGCATCAAGAACACATGTTAATTTGTCAAGTTAATAACATTCATTTTTAGTCAGACACTATATGAAATGTACTGTACCTCAATTGTAATGATTAATGCATTGTGATTCGGAAGGAAATTTGGGGTTTATGGGTTCGAATCTCAAAGTTTTTCATTTCTGTTTATATTATCCGCCATTGACTTCCTATCTTATATATCTTCGTAATTATAATTATAATTTAGATGAAAAACATTAAATCCTTAATAGATCAACAACTAAATGACTTAAATAAAAGCCTCTCTGAAAAGTACAAATTATTAAAATTATATCACATGATGGAAGAGGAACGCAATTTGTACGATAGATGTATTCAATTTTTTAAAGGCAATATCCAAATTACGGTCTGATCCTAATTCTAACAGGATACCATTTGGTGCAGTTGAATTTGTTGTAGCAAACGAACAAACCAATACTTTTGAATTCAAATAATAAAATTGCTACAATAAAACAGAATTGGTATTAGCAAAAATAATATAATGATGATGATTAATCTATTTTTAATTATGTCAATCTCTGTATTGATAGTTCCAAATTAATGATAATTCTTTTAAAATAGGGGCACCATTTTCTTCAGGATGCAATGCAGTCTTTCTCATAAATTATTTATCTGTTAAAGATTTTTGAAAAAATCGTTACAGAATTCGTTCATTACTATAGAGTCATCGACTTTTTTTTTTTTTGAGCAATACGTTATTCAATTTTAACCAAAAAAAAAAAAAAAAAGTCACCGTCATTCCAAAAGTCTTCCATTTCTTTTATTCTTCGAGCCATGGATTTCAAAATGCAAAAAAGGAAAAGGTTATCTGTCATGTAATGGACCCATTATTCGTACATTTCTTAAGAATTGCACAAGAAAAAAAGTATTTGGAAAAAAGTCAGATAACTAGATTCGAGACTTTTTTTTTTTGGACTTGGAAGAAAATTTTCCATAATGGTTTTCAGGATTAGATTGACATTCTAACTTTATTTCAAATTATCGCATTTCAGATATATTTTTGAACCGGTTTTTATTTTACTAATATGATCTTCGATCACTAATGAATTTAAAAAAAAAAAATTACTGTTTCAATCCTTAATGATGTATAGAGTATATTAATCAATACAGTTAGATTAAAATTAGTAATTAATTTTTCATTAAAATTCTTTTTATGCAATTATTATTTTAATATTAGTATTTCGATATTTATTTTAAGTTTTTTTTTTTTTTTTGTTAAATAGCAACGATGTTTCAGCATAATGATTATATTTAAAGCACATGGTGGTTATAATTAAAGTCCTACTTCAAAATGCTGTAAAAAGAAAGAACCAATCGTCACAATGAGTTCAAATTGAAACTGAAGACACCGAAACAATCAAGCACATTGAACAAATTGGTTGATTTAATAGTTACTAATAATTCATAGTTTAGTTAGTTTAATAATTAATTAATAGTTTAACAATTGATTTAATAGTTACAGTTGGTTTAATGTGCAACTCCTGCCAAATACGTTGTCATTTCGATTCAAAATATCACTGGCTGCCGAATTCACTTTCTTTATGCCGCTCACAGCGCCATTTATTAATACACTTTGGAACCTTTTTCTTTTTTTTGATGCCGTACCTGTTTCTCCTTCTTCAAGTATCTTCAGTTCAAATTTGAACTCATCGTGACGAGTGGTTATTTATTATTTTTTTTTTACAGCATTTAAAAAGTGGGATTTTAATTTTTAATTAATAATACAATTATAATATTAGTGGGATTTAATTATATTTTAATTATAATATATGATTATATTATTTAATTATAATTATTATTAGAATAAATGTTTATCATAAATATAAATATAAATTTATATCAAAACAATTGATATTTAATTTAAGATATAATAAAATTATATAAATAAATGGTTTATAAATAAAATGATTCTTTTTAATTTTATAAATATACCTCATTATTTTTCTATATTATTCTAATTATTATACCTATAATTTTTATTTAAAAAAATTTAAGAATTCTTTTCAATAGAAAATTAAAACTAAACAAAATTTGTATTTAATAATTCATAATTTTGTTTTGAATTAAAATTTTAAAAAGGAAACAGAACTATTATAAATATTTCCCAAAAAAAATTTTAATTAAAATTTTATTTCTTAAAATATATAAATAGATAAGTTTTATTTATTATTTATCAAAAACTTCTATACTATTTAAGAACAATGTTATGTTATAAAAATTGCAATATATATAAATTTGTTCAACGTAAAATTATTTAAATTTCATTTCAAGTCACTTAAATTCATTCAATAAAAATAACCTAAAGTTACAATTAATAATAATTTATTCCATAAGTAGTTACAAAATTTTAGTATCTTAAAAGAATTTATTTTTTAATGCTTTGAATTTTCAAGATGTTCCTAAACTGTTTTGTAAGATGCAAATGCCTACTTTTTTTCTTTTTTATTTTACAACATTATTACATTTCACTTTAAAAATTTATATTTCCTAAAAGTGAAACTTTAATTTAAATCTATAGACGTTTTTAAAAGAAAACACGATTTTTAAAAACGTTTTTTTAATAACCTCTATCAATTAACTATACATTTTTTTTTCTTACGCGTACCTTAAAATCGTCATAATTTCAGCGTGCTAATTATTATTCATCTCTTATATCCTAAATATTTAAGTATTTGTAGACGATGAGTATATTATGATGATGACGAAAATAAAAATCTATTATGTACAATATTTAACATGCACATAGAAATATTAACTTTTGTGGAATTATAGCAAAAAAAACACATCAGTAATAATATACTTCGAAATATGTCAACAAAGATTTCAAACAAAGAGTTGGATTATTCCCATCTCTGATCAAGATATCTGCAATTAAAAATCTAGCACACACACACACACACAAAAAAAAAAAGATTTAATTTGAATCTGTAGAAATCCCCTCCTCCCCCTAAAAACAGCACTTTCATAAATATTTTTAACAACTCCTTTCAAGTCTTTTTGTATATTAAAATGACTACAAATACCATATCTTTATTATTGTTGACAGAAAGATCTTTTTTAAAAATTCTGATCATTTCAGTAATTATAAAGAATTTACTTCACAGAAATTCTTTCTTTGAAAATTCGCTGAAATTCTTTTCTTTAATGTACTTTGATGTTTATCAACTTCAGACAACAACATTGCTGTTTGAGATTTCTGCAATTTAAAATCAAAATCTCTACACATACATCGCTATAGAAATTTCCAAAAAACAGCATTATTATAAATATTTCTTAATAAAATTTTTTCAAATCTTTTTTGACGCGTGTATTAAAATCCTCCTAAATACAATGTCTTTAATATTATTACAATGTCTTTATTATTTATCATACAACTAAGATCTATTAAAACAATCCTAGTAATTAATAAAATTATAGATTAGTTGTTTTATTGAGTTGAAAATCAATTATGTACAATAACGTAAAAATGTTCACAAAAAAAGTACAGTTATGAAATAGATACAGATACATATCATCACTAATATTCTATATACAAAAAAGTACATCTGGAGATTAAATCAATAAAAATTTGAGAGAAAAAAATCTACCCGGCAGAACTATTTTAAATATTTTTCAATAACATTTCTGCCAAATCTTTGTCAGCTCGTACATACAATGCCATAAGTCCAATGTCTTTATCATTATTTACATTCAGATCTTTTAAAACAATTGCAGTCATTTACGCATTTATAGACGATTTTCATTGAAATAAAAATTTATTATGCACAATAAACTAAAATGTACACAGAAATAAGACTGCTGTGAAATTATAGCAAAACATATCATTATTAATATTCTTTGACATATGTCAAATATTAAGTCCATCATAACATCTTCTGGAATACAAAATCTAAATCTCCACACAAACATAACACACACATAGAATTCTATGGTCCAATCCAAATCCTAACACACATAAAAACAAACCAGTCTTTTTATCCCACTATATATATATATGTTCTCTCATCTTTCTCTTAATCTTTCACAACACCTTCCAGGTTTAATCTCACCCGTCCAAAGTAAGTATTAGTCCTCCAGCAAATCTTCTGGAGGGACAATCTTTAACGTCATGCCATTCGAACGTAATCCGAAGAGAAAAGAACAAGAAGTAGAACAACAGGAAAGGAAAACCGACTCCTACTTCTTGGGTTTCAGACGAGATTAATGGGCTAGAAAAAGGGAACATCAACTGGTAAAATATGAACTCCTGACAAGGTTCCTGGACTAAAAGAAAGTGATAAAGAACCCCATAAACTCTTCTCCCTGTTAGTTGATACATTTAATGACACATTGGTATCTGAGCCCTCCCTTTCAACTTCTTTCGCCTTCAATGAGGACGATGTATTAAAGCCATTAGGCCCCTTGAATGAGTTTGAATTTTGTTTGCCGTTGGCATCACTGGAGGAATGCTGGTTGGTGATTAATTAAGCAGAGAGGACGACATCTGGCAATAAATTGTCTGAGAATTAAATGTCGCGGAACAAACAAATCAACAGGAGACACTTATTTTGTTCTGCGTACTTAATCAAGACTTTTCTTTTTAATAAGGATAAACAATTTATGTAAGCATGTTGTATTTTTATTAAATGAAATTCGAAGTAGTGTGAAAAGTATTTATTATTCTGCATGTAGTTATGATAAGATTGTATTTAAATATTTTGATAACTATTTAAGTTAAAAAGAAAGTATATTTTGTTTAAACGAAAATTGGTAAATATCTTTTGGAAGATTCAGAAATGGCAAGTTTAGAAAATAAATGTTTTAAAGTTTTAGTAAAACACTTTAAAAATTGATTACAAAAGGAGGATTTTTGTTTGAATATAGTGATAAGTTTTTTGCAGAATATCTGTTAACAAATTACCATCAAATACAAGTAACACCTTATATATGAATGAATAGTACAATTCCAAGTATTATGTACATGTTCGAAATCATTTAAATTTTACATGCCGCGGTGTATAGTCTTTGTAAATGTTATATTATTTTTCTTATTCTAAAATCTTCTTCGACACTATCAAACCACTTTTCCCTTGGTCTTCACTCAAAAATTTCTTTACAAAATATTTAATATTAATCCACTCTTTACAAAATATTTATTATTAATTCACTCTTTACAAAATATTTAATATCATGCTATTTTTATAACAGAATTAAATCTCATTTATTAACCTATATTTGCAGTTAAATAAGCACATATACCCATCAGCCATAAAAATTAAAAATCACCATTTTTTTTAAATGTAAGTTCCCTTTAGAACATAAAAGAGCTTTGAAGCTGCTCTGATGCCTTCAATTACAGGCCATATATTATTCATTACATATCATATCATTGATTGGCCTAATAATCGTGAATCCATTATTTAGACACTAGTTTAAATAGCTACTGTACTTATTATTCCAATTTACATCGTAAGACGATACACATAGACTCACCAATATTCCTTATACAAATTTATAAAGATAATCGTATGCCCAAATGACGTTCCTAATAGTTTCATATTCAATATGCATTTATGTTCGATAAAGATGAGGTAAATGAGACGACAATTACCATATTGAATAAATAGACTGTATGTTGTGACATATTTTCTCAATTGGCAAACACTAGTTCAATAGTCATGACCACATGATGTCGACACCCATTTATATCGATGAGTCATTGTTAGAAAAGGACCATGAATGGAATAATGGTTTCTATGTCTCATAAGCTAATATATATGATGAACCGTATGGGACACATTTATATACATTCACTGGTAATAATTCTAATATAATACGAACAAATCAACACATTCTCCTCTCACCTCTGCGTTAATGCCTCTTGTACAGCCAAAGCATTGTTTTGGGTTGGAGGTTTACAAATCTCTTTGATATATTATGGTTAACTGTAATCTGTTCTTTCTAAAATGCTTCACCGTGTGGTCAATGCGATCTATCTTTTGTTCGAAGTCAAATATTTATTTATCAGTTCTCATGCAAACAACATGAATAATTTCAGTCCCAGGCTTTTTACATACCATGAAAATCCTATTCCTTTCTTTTGACTGGCATTGTGGACAACTACATCTGCTTCATGTAGGTTTAGTAGTCTGATTGACAGATACATATGTAATGATTTACAACATACATTCTATGTACCTTTATAATCATTTTACAGGTTTCAGTAACTATCAGGCTGTTTAATTATATAAAGGATGAAATGTTTTTTGTAAGACGTACATATCCAAATATTAAAATTCTATATTATATTAATTTCATTGCAATACAAAATATTTTGAATCGCATGCATTTACATTTTACATATAATAAAAGAAAAACATGGCAAAAGAGATGTTTGAAAAGATTTCAATGTATTCAATTAAAAAAATGAATGCAAATTCTACGAGTTTTGAGTAGATTATCCTATTTAAGAGTGAAGATAAATCCTTTATGCATTGCTACAATAAATATAGAAATATAATAATAAATAATACATTTCTGGGAAATATTCAGCACCTGTAAAGCACATCAATTGATTATACACTTGAAAATGACTTCTTTAGTTGAAGCAAGAAAATTTCATGCTAATTTTTTTTAATTAAATTATTCTAACTGAAAATAATTCTAATAAAGAATTATTTGTTACAGAATACATCAATAATGGAAAAAAAAAAACAACTCAAAGTCTTATAAATGTCATGAAAATATTTTATTTTTGTACTAGAAAATACCGCCTGCCATTTTCTGTCTACAGGAAAATAAAAACTTTGAATTTCCGTACATAAGAAATAAGTTGGTAAATATTATGCAAAACATCTAATAAGAATTAAAATTAAAACAATAAACGCAAGCAGAAACACCACTGGAAGCGAAGTATTACAATGGAACCAAATGGGAAAGGATCTGCAACGTCATTTCCAATTCGTAATTATTTATAACAATATTAGACAACTGGCGCCATCTAGTGGCTCCAAAATTTGGTGAAATTAAAAAAAAATAAGGTGTTCATTAATGAAAAAAATAACTAACAATAACATTTCAATAATTTTTGGCTTCGCATCTGATAAAAAGTGAGTTCTAAGAAAATAATTACACATCAAAGTATTATATTTTTTTCTAGCTTTAAGTTGAAATACAGATTGACAATTTTACGTATCTCTTGATTTACGTAGGATGGCCAGGTCTTTAAAAGATCTATGGGGTCCCTTTTATTGAAACTGCACTACTGGCCATTAAAATTGCTACACCAAAAAGGGGCCCTGCTACAGACGTGAAATTTAAACGACAGGAAGAAGGTGCTGTGATATGCAAATAATTAGCTTTTCAGCGCATTCAGACAAAGCATGCGCCGGTAGCGACACCTACAGTGTGTTTGAATGAGGAAATTTTTCAGTCGGTTTCTAATACACAAATTGATTTGAACGTTGTTGCCTGGTGAAAAGTTGTTGTGATGCCTCGTGTAAGAAGCAGAAATGAGTACCAGCACGTTTCTGACTTTGATAAAGATCGAATTGTAGCGTACCGGGATTGCGGTTTATGGTATCGCAGTATTGTTGCTCGCGTTGGTCGACATCACGGTAATGACAGGGGAATAGTGCCTTTCGAAAGGACTTTATCAGTATTTGTCTCCGTGCGTATTGTAAAAGAAAACATAGGAAACCTCCATCTGACAGCTTGAATATCGATGGTTTAGTTTGTCGCTTTACGGTCATTTTGTGCCCAAGAGGGCTAAACAGAACGGAAGCTATAGTTTAAAGGGGATTCCGAACCACTCACAAACATCCATACCAGCGCCAGGTTTCAAACCTGAAGCCTGTGGTACCAAAGGGCAGAGCGCTAGCCGCTTGGCCGTCAGGCAGTTTGAATATCGACGAGGGATGCTTTCTACACAATATCAAAACCGACATCGAAGACCGACCGAAATCGACATGTACGTTTCTGAAAGCAGCGAGTAAAACAATGCCACCAGTGCTGTGGCGCTCGGTACCACAGGTTTCGGGTTCGAGTCCCAGACGTTCCATGGATGTTTGTAGTGGTTCGGAATCCACTTTAAACCTTAGATCCCGGTTTTACATGATCGTAGAGTGTTATGGAGAGGGACGTATTAAATAGGAAAGACGAATTGTTCCTATATAGTGATTAGGGGATCCCCATATACCTCTTCGATAAAAGTCAAGTCAAATCATTGCCACCAGCGGATTCGACCTCAGATATCCTGCACCTCGAGTGGCAGGCCAAAAAACCACTGGGCCAAAAATAGAAACTTTGCCGTACATTTTCCTCTGTAAATTTAACACAGGATCATTAACTGAATAGAAATATATACATGTTCTCAAATTTTCATTGAGTATTTTCGAATTTATTCTTCGTTATTCTGACATCAATACAGCTGCATCTAATTTTAGAAAATATGCTTAGACACTCTCGTTGGAAGATTTGATTAGATACCTTACCCTTTCGCAAACTTCAAAAATGTTTCGGTAGTAGGAAATAGCATGCAAAGCAGAGTTCAAAATATCTCTTTAATAAGATTAGCTCCAAGAACATCTCGGCTGAGTTGAATTTACATAATTTTCGTGAAAGACGAGCTAGGGTCTTCTGAAAGTTAAGATTTGTGACAACATAATCTTTAATTCATGTAAATTAGAAACCTATATCTTTTTTATTTTTCTATTTGATAACGAAGGTGCAGAACAAGTATTGTTGTTACATGCAGGCATATTTTTTTAGTCTTTTAATAAAGGAATTTGAATTTAAAAATATAGTTGCAGTTAATTAAGTGTCAGCAAATACAGTACAAGACAAAATAGTTTTGTGGTGTAAATTATTAGCGTAATTAAATATTTTGTGTACGTTAATTTTAAAAATGCGATATTGTTTATAATTAAAATTAATTAAACTTATCATTGTAGTAAATGTAGCTTGAATTTAAAAATGCGTTTGTATTGAAATAAATATATTGAACATAAAATAATTTGATTAGAGAAAATTTTCCGTATAATAATATCTTAAGAGTTAATTTCGAAAACACATTGTTCTGATTGTGACTAAAATAACTGGCGTTATTATTAAAATGAGCCGATTTGAATTGAAATTGCTTTGTAACGTTAATTAAATATTAACTAATACAGTTCAAGAAAATCTACTCATTATAATGTATGTTTTGGTGTAACGAGAATTTCATATATTCGAGAATTAACAATGCATTTATGATATTGACAATGCATTAATAATGGTTTATCCTATGATTGTATGAAAACACTTGCGTAAATTGAATTTAGCAGTATGTAATTTACAAATACTTTTAAATATGACAAAAGGAAAACAATTCGAATTCAGTATAGTTAGTAGTTCAGTATAGTTCGATTGCATGCCGCATGGAATAGTAAAGCCCTGTTTTAAAAGCAAATAGACGAATAGATTAATTATTATATGAGGTCCATACAATTTAGAAATAATAAAATAGTCTTAAAAGTTATTGTTGAATATTTTCATTTCATTTTTTTTGTCATTATGCAATTTAAAATTTTAATTATTTTTAATGTAACTGAATAAATATATTTAATCAGTTGCAATAATAAAGTAATTAGGACTTATACAACTTTAATAATAACATCCAAACATAATTAGGACATTATAAACCTTCAGGACTTATACACATTTAATAATAACATCCAAACATAATTAGGACTTTATAAACCTTTAGGGTAAAATAATAACAACATTCAAAAATAATTAGGACTTTATACAACTTTGCTGAAATGCTGAAATATCTAGCATTCGAAATGATTGATTCGTTTATAGAACTCTAGATATTTAGAAGATTCAGCGTTACTTAGGGGCCAATAAGAAGGGTCTGTTATACTGCATTTCTTCTTCTTCACTGGCGCAAAAGCCCCATGATGGGCAAAGATGATGGGCCTACTGACAGATTTCGAGACAGGAGATGTTTTACCTTACCAAAAAATCCCCTAAACTAGAAAATTTCGTACAAAATTTCTCTTCCCTTTCTAGTCCAACGAACTGTAGATGAGATATCCAAAATGTCGGGATGTATTCAGTCAATTCAAATATTTCCTTCATACTTTTTAAAACTTTTAATTGCACACATACGAAGGCGATATATATATAAATAAAAATGATATTAGAAATGCACACACCACGGTTGACTACCAACAATGAAGTGCAGGGAGAAAGTTCTTACACCGAAGTACGGTTACAGTTCAAAAGCAAAGTGCTAAAGAATTCAAGTGGTAAAGAGTTAAAAAAGTTCTAGATATACAGTATTTTCGAGAAATTTTCTTTTTACGGGGTAGGGTAGTCAGCCCTACGCCTAACGCTCTAGGTGATATAAACCAGGACCTGCGGTTTAACATGGAGGACCACCAAAAAATTCATGGATTTGTAGCATTATATAAGGTACCGCCGGGATTCGAACCTGAAACCTGAACAGAACCAGAACTTCACTCAGCTATTAGGGCCCGAATGAAATATTAGTTGTCCTATAAGAGCACGTATATAATTAAATGCATCTTTTTTAAAGCAAAAATAGTGCAACCCATATTAAAAGGGCGTGTAATTAATAAAATCTTTATATAGTCAAATTTGTAATGGATTCTAAAATAACTGTTATTTATTGAGATTTAATATAGATAAGGATATAACGTTTTTTTTTGATAGAGTCATAAATTCTGCAATCATATCCAAGCCATAATCCGAAACTTTTTAATTAAATTTGTGCCTCCCCCGGAAGCTTTTTTTTAAAATACTGTAATCGTTAAGAATGCTTCACTGTTCAGAGTATTTTTAATTACCACTATATTAATATATTCTTAATTAATAAAATATTAATATTTTAATTAACATTATGTAAAATATTACGTATCTGGAATATTTATTAAAATTGTGAAATTCTTACGATTATTTCGTTATGCAGAGTAGTTTTAATTATTAAAGTAGTGACTTCCTATTTAATCAAAACCGTATACACTTAATTAACAACGAATTATTACACTCTTAATTCAAAATGTAGTATTTATTAACTAACAATAATAATATACTCTTAATTAGTAATGTATAAATCGGTAGGTGTTTTACCAAAATTCTTTGCCAATTAGAATTTCGCTATTCGGACAATTCCGAATTAAGAATGCAATAATAAACAAAAAAATGTGAATTAAATAATGCATTTTTGTTTCTGTCTTTATTTTATTACCATTTTTTATTGAAGCGCATAAAGCTGTGGAAATAAAACTCTCCATCGCTATTAAGGCTTATCTCCTTCTGTGTACACAATGCTTCCGTGGTGAAATGTCGTCTCATAGATGTTCTATTTTGAGTTAAAACTGTATTACAATACACAATAACTTTCGTGAGCATAAGACGAGGTGGCCGGAGTGGTTAAGGCGATGGACTGCTAATCCATTGGGCTCTGCCCGCGTGGGTTCGAATCCCATCCTCGTCGGAGATTAGTTTTTTTTGTTTTGTTTTTTAATAATTAAGAGATTATCACGCTATATATTGTATATATATGCATACATATATATTTATATATACTATAGATATACATAAACATATATCTATTACTCTTTCTGTCTATGTATTCGTATATGTGTTTTCATATGCGCAGATTTTGGTGATAAGGCAGTAGGTTATATGGTAGATAATTTTTTTAAGAATTTCAAAACTTAGTAAAAATTAAAAAAAAAAGTTTTTACAGCATCAGTCAATATTCCATTAATATTAAATCCAAATCCGTTAATATTAACTAGTGTAATACATTAAAGAAAACACTTAAGTATCATGAAAATCTTTATATATGTATATATAATCTACCCATGTAAAATATTTCTTTGTATGTGTATAATACATTGCAATGAAAATTAAATAACATATTGCAACAAAAATACTTAAGGAACATGATTAATATTATTATAATTGAATAATAATTTTTATTATTTGGTTCAGTTTTTTTTAAATAACCAAGAACAAAATTGAGGTTTCTTTTGGTTTGTCGCTCAACGGTCATTTTGTGCACACTTTGGGTTAATTAGACCGGGACCTACAGTTTAACGTCAAAAGGGAGGAGTCAAAGGTTTTCTTTTATTTGATTCCCTAGTGCTCATACGTGAAAAAAATTTGACCAGCAATAAAAATGCTGATCTGAAAAGATCTAAGCGTTTTTGTTTCATTCTTTAGCAATTACCACATTTGCTTTGTTCAACGCAATTTGAAAATAAAACATGTTTTTGAAAATCTTATAAAATAATTTATAAAATCAGAAAACAAACGCCGACTAACATTCTTGCGTTAGGATAAGAAATATAAAAATATTAAAAAAAAAAATGCACTTACGGGACTCAAGCTTAAAGTTAAAGAGTGTTTAACAAAGGTCCTTCAATAAAATAGAAAACATTGAATAACTACTTTCACGAAATTTGAAAATAATAACTGAAAATAATAATAAGTTCATAATAAATGAAATGAAATTTTAATTTTACAAAAATTTGAAATTCTTAAAAAAATTATTTAACATCTAACATTTTAAAAGCAAAAGTTTCTGTTTATAAAACAGCCTACAAAAACAAACATGAAAGGCAGCATACGGCCCGCGCGACATAGTCTATACATTTTAAAATTTGATATGAAAGTATAAATTGAAAATAAAAAAAAAATATCAGCAATTTAAGAAAGCTGATGTTATTTACAGGGAGATATCACGTGAATTACTTAAAATTTATTTGTAACAATTTAAAAAAAAAAATCTTACAACGACGAGGATGGGATTCGAACCCACGCGGGCAGAGCCCAATGGATTAGCAGTCCATCGCCTTAACCACTGGCCACCTCGTCATATCGCTTTTATGGAACATTATCCTTCATTTTTGATTCTGAATGGAATTTCCATAACACGTGAGTGATTTCATCATGAATGAAGTATGTACACAGGAGGAGATAATGCTCCAGTCACAATGGGGAATTTTATTTCCACTACAGCTCTATGCACTTGGGTTGCTCGTGATAAAAATTGGTAGTAAAGAAAAAAATAAAAAGAATGCATGTTATTTTTTAATAAAGAAGATATTTTTTTTATTATTTTATTAAAAGTAATCTGAATCGTGAAAATACCTTATTGTTGCGAAATTCTGATAAAATGTTCGAAAAGGACCTAGATATATACACTATTAATTAAGAATATATTAATACATTTCTAGTTAAAAGCATATTATTAAATTATTATTTAAGAGTATGTTAATAAATTATTAATTAAGAGTAGTTTGAATAGCTAAACGATAGTAAGGATTACGGAATTTTGATAAAATTTCTAAAAGAGATGCACGATTTATTAATATATTACTATATTATTAATTAAGAGTATATTAATACATTAGCAATTAAAAGTATTAATTGAGTATATTAATCTATTAGAGTCTATTTTTACAATAATCAAGAGTATAGCAATAAATTATTAATTAAGAGTAGTCTGAATAACGAAACGATCGTAAGGATTACGGAATTTTGATAAAATTTTTAAAAGATATGCCGATTTATTAATTAGGAATATAATAATGCAATGCTAAAAAGTATGTTGCTGTATTATTACTTAACAGTATATTACTACATTATTAATTAAAAGTATTAATTAAGTATATTAACCTATTAGAAGTCTATTTCTGCAATAATTAAGAGCATTAATAAATTGTTAATTAAGAGTAGTCTGAATAAAAAAAAAAAATCTAATAATTAGAGTATTCTAATTAATAATTAGACGGATTATTAATATATTACTAATAATTCGAGTAAGTTGTCATTTTATACATTATCAATTAAGAATAGTCTGAATAGTGAAGATATCCTAACGAAAACAGAACTTGAAAAGAGGCGCCGATTTAATTAAATAGCATCAAAATTGCATCAAAATTATTGTAGAACCTATCAATCTACCATTGATTAAAAAAAAACTATTCATCGTACCCTTCGTCTTCTTCATTGGCGCAACAGCCCCATGGTGGACCAAGGCCGTCTGCCTACTGGCATATTTCGAGAGAGGAGATTACGGAGTAGGGTTAGAACGGAGTGGGATTGTCAGCCCTACGCCCCATGCTCTACAGTCATATTAGACCGGAACCTACGGTTTAAAGTGGATTCCAAAACATTATAAACATGAATGGGCCCATTATAAACGCTGGAACGCGAACTCGAAACTTGTGTCACTGAGCGTTAGAGTTCTAGTCACTCAGCCATCAATCCCCCAATATGACCTGTCAGCTCGTGTTTATTCAAAAAGCTCTGTATCGAGGTAAGGGCCTGAATGGCCGAGTGGCTCCAGCTCTCTGGCGCTCGATACCAGAGGTTTCGGGTTCGAGTCCCGGCGGTGCCATGGTTGTAGTGGTTCGAATCCACTTTAAACCGTAGGTCCCAGGTCTAACACGATCGTAGAGCGTTGTGGAGAGTGACATATTAAAAATAAGGAAAAAACTAACTGTTCATATATATAGTGATTAGGGGATTATAGTCTTTGTTGCTTCACACCCCATATACCACTTCATTCATCATCATCAGCTCTGTATCGATAAAAACATAAAAACAATAATAACATAATTATAATAACATTTTTATAAAATACTAAATGCGCACTCATTTTTTAATGTTGGTTGCTCTAATTTTGCTAAAAATATGCACTTTAATTTTATTCGTGCTTTTACAGAACAACTAATATTTCATTCAATTACAAAAAAAATCATGTCATACACTGGATCAGAAAAAACATGGTCCGAAACCCAACAAACGATGGAGATCGAAAGCTACGTGTGAACGCCGGAAATGGATGCGATAAATCAGTGTGCCAGAATGTTTTTGCTGTTGGGCTAGAGCAGGAGGGGAGAAAGGTACGAATTTCCACAATGGTATAAAATTGCGGTGACTCAATTTCCCTTGGGGGTCGTTAGAGGGCTAGGTGTTACAACGTGTTATGGTGGCGATGAACACTATAAATCTGCAGACCGGAGTGTGTTCTTTAAGCTAGCGAATTTGAGAAAAATGTTACGAACTTCCTCTTGGAGTATTCGTTCCAAACTGTAGTGTGTAGAACGTATACCGACACTGATACTTTGTCCACCAAGAATTTATGACATATGTCTGTGTATTGGCAAAGGACCAAATCAACATGCCTAAATAACTAGTAGCACTACAGCCCATGGTGAGCCATGACCGTCTACCAACTAGCTCTGGTTTGGTTTGTCGCTTTTACGGTCATTTTGTGCTCACTTTGGGCGAATTAGATCCTATCAACCTGCAGATTTCGAGACAGGAGAGGGTATCTTTTTATAGGGTAGGGTTGTCAGCCGTACGTCCAACGCCAACAGTCACATTAGAAAGGGGCTTACTGTTTAAAATGGATTCCGAAGCACTACAAACATCCCTGGCACCCACGGACTCTAGCTCCAAATCTGTGTCGAGCTGACTAGTGCTCGGGCCAGAGAGCTAGTCACTCTGCCATCTCGACCCCAATATGATTCGTCAGCTCGTGTTGATTCAAAAGTTTTGTATCGATATAAATTTAAAAAAAATATTGATTTTTACACACTTGTTCGTGTATATGAACTAAGACAAGAGTTTCTTGCGTTTTGATGAGGTGAAACAATTGCATTTTTATAATCTTTGGATTTGCCAGTTTACAGTATTTGATCTATATATTTGAGCCGCTCTTTATTATGAATATATGCAATGGAATGAAGAAAATATTCTGACATCTAATGGTAAAAGGCAAACGTTTCTGAGAAAACTACAAATTTCGAAATGTTTCGTTTTGGAAGTAACATTTGCATAAAAAAAACCGCTTTCAATAATAGTTGAACATTTAAAAAGATTTGACGAAAAATTGAGTTTTTATTCTCCATTACTTAAACACTGGACTTGAATTAAAAACCCATTCATGAAAACTTCAAGTGATTTTGTTTTAACATTAATGAAGAAGAATTTGCAGCTATATACATCGATTGTGGATAAATCATGTGTGTTTCCAATTGTTTCTTGAAACTTTTAAATATTTTACTACATTTTTTAACATCGTATTTATGTGAATTAGGATTTTCTATCTTCACCACAATTAAGTGTAAAAAGGCTCGACTCGTGGCTCAGTCATAACGTATGCCTCTGATGAGCATAGGACTGAAGTTCAATCCGCTGGCGACATTGTTGTGGACAGTGTTTCAAAAAACGATTAGTCATTTTGCCTCGTGAGTTGGACAACCTGATGGGAGTTTTCTGGGTTTTCTCCTAAGTTATACGCACATGTGGGGAAGTTTCCCCTCAAAGTTCTCCTGGAATTCACTACCCTCCTTCTTGAGTAACATGGAGCCAAGTCAGACTTCTGCCTAAGGGTGCTTTCTCCTTCCTTTCATGAGAACATACGGGTTTATGGACTTGATACAATATGCAAATGTGGAATAATTCCTTCTAAAAATCCTCCCGGAAGGCAACTTTCTCCTTCTTCAGCGACTCAGTCAGACCTATCTACAGTTGCTCTATCACAATAGAAGCTGCCCCTTTTCCTCTAGCCAGGAGTAGGACTACTCGAGGGGTGTCCATCTCGCCCTGCAAAAAGAGAAGAAATCTTCAACCTAAGAAAATGATAATTTGTTTTTCAAATATATGCCGGAACTTTGAAGAAATAACAAAGACATTCAAGTTGAATATGAAAAGCACAAAGATGAGTAAATTGAAGGTATGTTATATTTTTAAAAATAACTTTTTTTCTGTTATATTTCATTTAATTATTGTACTACATTTTGCAGAAATATATGTATAGTACGCCTAATATAGATATATTTCTGACAAAAATATGAAAAGCAAAAATTTTATGTAGGAAATATTAGGGAATATTATAGTCTGAAATATTATATATTTCTGAGAAATATATAATATTTAATTTGCCATGCTTGTAGAACTTTAAACGCGCCTTGACTTTAAGAAGTTTGAGAACAACTGATTTTGAGTTTTCAGATGAAATTGTTCCCAAATATTAAATAGATGAATTTTGTAATTAAATATTTCTTTCTAAATTAATTTAAGGTATGATATTTTCATAATGATGTTATATTTTATTTGAGCTTTAAAAATTTCCTGCCTGACTACATGTAAAAATTTAAAACATATAATGGGGTTTACATTTAATCTTCGTATTATTTTGTTTTGAGGAAAAAAATTTCTAAATGATTAAAAAATAGTTCAGACGTTTTTTACAGATTTTATGGGTGAAACATGTGTTTTTTTCTTAAAAGTGTCACCGTATAAAATACTTTATAACGTATAAAACTTAAAAAACATATTCCAGGAACTATAGAAAGCAAAGATAAATATTTAATACATTCATTTTATTTCGCTCGTTTGTCCTATTTTGCGAATTTTTGTTATATTTTTAATATGAATTCAAATGAGAATTATCAAGGCTTAAGCTTAATATTTTTTTTGTAGAAAACTCTAAAATATTACAGATGCATATTTTTCAAGGCTGATTTTTTGAGCCACTATAGAAATAACTTGAAATAGACTACAAAAAATAATTTTAAAAATTTTCATTTCTAAAAAAATAAAATTAAAAAAAAATATCTTTAATTTCGTATTGATAATGTTTGTTACAAGAAAACATTCTCGGATTAAAATTCAAATATTATTTTAATATTTGAACTAACCTAATTTTTTAATCCATTAAAAAAGGTTTTAATAGAATTTTCAATTCTGTAGTTATGTTTACATTGACAAAATTTTTTTCTGTTTCTTTCAATTTATAGACTACAATTTACCTCTGTCACTGTCAAATTTATTAATATGTAAAACTGCTGTTGAACAAAATTTTTTAAAGGTTTCTTATATTTTTTACAAAGTTATATTATCATATTTTTATTCACACTAATTTGCGTAATGCATTTTAAGTAAGTAACTTACTTTACTGAATATCACACTACACTCAGTGAATAGTTCTAACCAGTGTAATCACCTCTTTTTCAAAGCAATACCTGCAGCATACGCCACCAATGGGAATCGACCTTGTGTAAACTAGCTTGTTGGGTACTGTAACGTGTCGGCCTCTACTAGACTCGTAATGGCTTCAATTCAGGATCATGGGAACACCAAAAAAAAAAAAATGAAATTTAAGTATTGAATTTTGATTCACAAATGCACGATTAAATAACAAGTAAGTTTACTGCAAGGTCAGAAATGTTCAGAGTTCTCGAGTCTATCTCGAATCTAAAAATACATGGTCTGCAGTAGACTTTAATTATCACATGGCGTGATATACGAAACCACAAGGGGCTCACTATGAAAAACAGGCAAAATCTCCGCTCTATTCAATCACTTCAGAGAAGAAAAGAAAAACAACACTCCTGTTCGACTCGTCGAAGAACTTTCTGTCTCTTTTTCTCAAAAGTTATCATTTTAAGACAATCCGTTAAGAGAAGGGATCAGATTCCCTCATTTCTTATTGGAGAAGGCATTTCTTAGCTTGTGATGTATCACCAATTCCAATGGAACAACTCATGGTATAGTTCATATTCATTCTGTAGTTGTTTCGACTTGTGAAGGCCGCACAGACAGTCGCTCATTTCCTGAGTCTCATTATACATGATAGCGAATGTCTGTTATCAGATTTGAGAGACAGACTGTTCCCATTAGTACTAAACATTAATTTCATGTAATATAACTATCCGCAATACTGCTTGTCTGCTGTCAAATTTGAGTGATGGGGTTATTATATGCTTGTCAAACAATATACATTCCTGTCACCTGGGAATGAAATGTCAAAATCCTTCTCGTGAGAAAAAAAAAAAACGTTACAATACGCACGACCTGCTATTATGCTCCCTAATTCGACATTGTTTAAAATATATCTATATATATAGTGTGTATTGTATTTTTGTAAAAAAAACAAATATTTCCTGCACTATTTTTTAAAATCTCTTAAGGAATTTCTGTTGGCTTAAAAGCTTAATAATCATGTCCCTGAAAACAAATCAGAGATAAAGCATTGTTAAATTTCTCTAGTTGTATCCACATTTTAATTTATGAAAAAAAATAGCCCAAATGATTTAAATGGAATGCATGAAGTATCTTTTTGAAAAATGCATCTTTTTTTTCGAGAAAACTGATTGCATTTCTATATGAAATAAATTATTGTTACAGCAAAATGAAGTAATAAATTAGCAGAAAAGTGGAAAACAATACACGCCTTTGAAATATGAGATTAATAAAAATTTAAAAATCTTATTATTTGTAGAATTAGTGTGTTGTGTTTGTGACTCTGTAATTAGTTCCAGATGGGATTTTCTGAGACAAGTTATTTTCTTGTTTACGTACATATGACACTGTTTTGCATGATATTAGAAGTTATGCAAGGAGAAAATATCTATATGCAAGCTTCAAGTTCTTTATTTTTATAAAAAGATTGTAAAATAATTTATACAGCAGCTGCTTTTTTTTCCTCCATAACGCAAATAAGCAAAGCTGCCGTTTTTTTGTTTGTTTGTTTATTTATTTGATCGCTATAGTCCTGTGATTATAATTCAGTGCTTTTAATTTGCATGTAGATGAAAGAATTACTAGTTCTAGGAACTGATCAATAGATGCGACATGTGTTGCATGTTATTAAATTATGAAGGAGATCGCGTAACAAATATAAATATCGGCATAAAGTTTCAAATATTCAAAGAAATAAACAAAAAAAGATTTCTTGAAAATACAATGGATTATTTCATTACCCGACAGCAGATGTCTGAGTTTGAATTTCTATTTACTGCTAGTTCTTTTACAAGATAAAAAAATGACAGATATTTTTTCTCATTTTTGTTTGTTAATGTTGAATTTATTTTAATGCGATAAAATAAGTAAAAATAATTTTTATTTCCTGCATGCAAATTTTTAATTAAAAAGGATTTTATATTCAGGATTATTCATAAAAGCAGACAATATTATTTTCGAAATAGTAAAGAAACATCACTTTAATGAAACAAGCAAACAAACAAATAGAATTCAATTTATAGGAAGAAGCACTTTCACAAAATGTTTCAATGCATGGATGATGTAATGTCTCTGCCGATACTAGATTTATAACGGCTTCAAGAAGAGGATCTCTTTCTCGTTCATGGGAACATTTTAAATTCTAATTTACAAGCATTATATACATATATACACAACTTTGTTTATAAAAAGATAATTTGATTCACAAATGGTGCAAGGACGGAGATTTTCAGAGTTCTCGACTCTACGACGAATGCAATATACTGGTCTGCGGCAGACCTTAATTATCACACGACGTGATTCACGGAACCACAAGGGGCTCAATTTGCAAAAAGGCGGAAAACTCTGACCTGTTCTGTCACTTCAAAGATAAAAAGAAAACAACACTTTTGGTCAACTCATAGCAGAATTCTCTCCCTTCTGCACAAAAAACTCCTTTTAAGAAAATCCGTCAAGAAGGGGGGGGCGAGGTCAGTTTCCCTCATTTCTCATTGGAGTAGACATTTCTCAGCTCGTGATGTATCACGAATCCCAGTGGAACAACTCATGGTATAGTTCAAATTCAATCTGTAGTGATTTCGAGTTGTGAAAGTCCCACAGACATTTGCTAATTTCCAGAGTCTCATTACATATGATATCTGCGATTAGATTTGAGTGACAGTTTGTTCTCATTAGCACAAAACTCTAATGGCATGCAATATAATTACTCACAATACTGCTTGTCTGATGTCAAATTTGTGCGATGGGGTTATTATATACTTGTCATATAACATGCATTTATCTCACTTCAGAATGAAATTGCCAAACTCTTCTCGCGAGAAAGAAATATTAGAATACACACTCTGCTATTATGCTTCAAATTCGCCATTGTTTAAAATATAAATCTTTATATACTGTGTATTGTATATTATTAAGAAATAAATATTTTCTGTATTATTTTTAACGAATTGCTGTTGGCTTAAAGGCTTAATAAATATGTATCTCAAAACAAATCAGAGATAAAGCATTGTTATATATCTCTTGTTGTATCCATATTTTAATTCATGAACAAATTAGCTCAAATGAATTAAACTGAATGCATGAAGCATCTTTTAGAAAATGGCATCTTCTTTTCGAGAAAACTGATTGCATTTCTATATGAAATAAATTATTCTTACATCAAAAATGAAACAATAAATTAGCAAAAAGGGAGAAAACACTACACGCTTGAAATAAAGGATTAATAAAATTTTAAAAATATTATTATTTGTAGAATTAGTTTGTTATGTTTGTGACTCTGTAATTAGTTCCAGATGGGATTTTCTGAGACTAGTTATTTTCTTGTTTACGTACATATGACACTGCTTTGCATAACATTAGGAGTTATGCAAGGAGAAAATATATATATGCAAGCTTCAAGTTCTTTATTTTTATAAAAAGATTGTTAAATAATTTATGCAGCAGCTGCGTTTTTTTTCCCGTAAAGCAAATAAGGAAAGCTGCCATTTTTCTTTGTTTGTTTATTTATTTGATCGCTATAGTCCTGTGATTATAATTCAGTGCTTTAATTTGCATGTAGATGAAATAATTACTAGTTCTAGGGAACTGATCAATAGATGCGACATGTGTTGCATGTTATTAAAATATGAAGGAGATCGCGTAACAAATATAAATATAGACATAACATATTAAATATTCAAAGAAGCAAAAAAAAAAAAAAAGATTTTTGAAAATACAATGGTTTATTTTATTGCCTGACAGCAGATGTTTGAGTTTGAATTCCAATTTACTGCACCTTCTGTTACAAGATAAAAAATGACAGATATTTTTTTCTCATTTTTATTGTTAATGTTGAATTTATTTTAATGCGATCAAACAAGTAAAAATAATTTTTATTTCCAGAATGCACATTTTTAATTAAAAAAATGATTTTATATTCAGAATTATTCTTAAAAACAGACAATATTATTTTCTAAACAGTAAAGAAACATCACTTTAATCAAACAAAAATAATTAAATTTACAGAAAGAAGCAATTTTTACAAAATGTTTCAATACATGGAGCCGTTATAACCGTTTCAAGAAGAGGGCCACATTCAGGTTCCTGAGAAGATTTTTAAATTTTATTTATAAGCATTATATACATATATACAGAATTCCATTTACAAAAAATTTAAATTAAATATCATTAGATTCGCAAGTTCTGTTCACTCCAAAGACTGAGATATTCAGAGTTCTTCAGTCTACGACGAATGTATTACAGTGGTCTGCGGCCGACTTTAATTATCACACTGCGTGATTCACGAAACCACAAGAGGCTCACTTTGAAAACAGGCGTAAACTCCGGCCTATTCAGTCACTTCATAGAAAAAAACAACACTTCAACGTTTCTTCGTCGCAGAAATTTCCCCTTTCTTAAAAAAAAAAAACTCCTTTTAAGACAATGCGTCAAGAGGAGGGGTCGATTTTCTCACTTCTGAATGGAGTAGACATTTTTCAACACGTGGTGTATCACCAATCACGATGGAACAACTCATGGCTACGTTCATATTCAGCCCGTAATTGTTTCGACTTGTGAAAATCTCGCAGACAATCTCTAATTTTCTGAGTGTCATTACACATGATACTAAAGATCTGCTATCAGATTTGAGTGACAGTTTGTTCTCAGTAGCACAAAACTCTAATAGCACGCAATATAATTACCCACAATACTGCTTATCTGCTGTGAAAAATTGAATGACGGGATTATTATATACTTGTCAAATAATATGCATTCCTCTCTCCTGGGAATGAAATGCAAAAACTCTTCTAGTGAGAAAAAAATATTACAATACACATTCTGCTGTTATGCTTCAAATTTATCATTGTATAAAATATAAATCTTATTTATTATTATTAAAAAACAAATATTTTCTGCAGCAATTTTTCTTTTTTAATTCTTAAATAATTTCTATTAGCTTAAAAGCTTAATAAGCATGCATCTCAAAACAAATCAGAGATAGGGCATTGTTAAATTTCTCTTGTTGTATCCCTATTTTAATTTATGAACAAATTAGCGCAAATGAATTAAGTGGAATGAATGAAGTATCTTTTAGAAAAATTGCATCTTCTTTTCGAGAAAACTGATTGCATTCATATATGACATAAATTATTCTTACATCGAAATGAAACAATAAATTAGCAGAAAAGGAGAAAACAATACACGCTTTTGAAATAAGGGATTACTAAAAATTTAAAAATCTTATTATTTGTAGAATTAGTTAATGTTTGTGACTCTGTAATTAGTTTCAGATGCGATTTTCTGAGACAAGTTAGTTTTTTGTTTTCGTACATATGATACTGTTTTGCATGATATTAGAAATTATGCAAGGATAAAATATCTATATGCAAGCTTCAAGTTCCTTATTTTTATAAAAGGATTGTAAAATAATTTATGCAGCAGCTGCTTTTTCCTCCATAAAGCAAATAAGCAAAGCTGCCATTTTTTGTTTGTTTATTTATTTGATTGCTATAGTCATGTGATTATAATTCAGTGCTTGTAATTTGCATGTAGATGAAAGAGTTACTAGTTCTAGGAACTGATCAATAGATGCGACATGTGTCGCATGTTATTAAATTATGAAGGAGATCGCGTAACAAATATAAATACCGACGTAAAAGTTTCAAATATTCAAAGAAGTAAACAAAAAAAAAAAAAAAAAGATTTCTTGAAAATACAATGGTTTATTTCATTACCCGACAGCAGATGTTTGAGTTTGAATTTCTATTTACTGCCCCTTCTGTTACAAGATAAAAAAAGGACAGACCTTTTTTCTCATTTTTTGTTTGTCAATGTTGAATTTGTTTTTAATGCGATCAAACAAATAAAAATGATTTTTATTTCAGGAATGCACATTTTTAGTTAAAAAAAATGTTTCTTTATTCAGAATTATTCTTAAAAACAGACAATATTATATGGAGTAGACATTTCTCTACTCGTGGTCAATCACTTATCACGATAGAACAACTCATGGTATAGTTCATATTCAATCTGTAGTAAATTAGACCTTTGAAGTTCGCACAGAAACTCTCTAACCTCATGGGTCTCATTACACATGATAATGAATATCTACTATCAGATTTGAGGAAAGGGTGTTCTAATTTGTACAAAACACTAACTACCTGTGATATAACTACCCGTAATACTGCTTGTCTGCAGTCTAATTTGAGTGATGGAGATATTATATACTAGTCAAATTACATACATTCCTCCCTCCTGGGAATGAAACGCCAAAACTCTTTGCGTGAGAAAAAAAAAAAATATTACAATACGCAAGCTGCTATTATGCTTCAAATTCAGCAATGTTTAAAATATAAATCTTTATATATTGTATAGTATTAAAAAACAAATATTTTCTGTAGCAATTTTTTGTTGTAATTCTTAACGAATATCTATTAGCTTAAAAGCTTAATAAGCATGTATTTCAAAACAAATCACAGATGAAGTATTGTTAAGTTTCTTTGTTGTATCCATGTTTTAATTTATGAACAAATTAACGCAAATGAATTAAATGGAATGCAATTTTAGAAAAATGCATATTCTTTTCAAGGAAACAGATTGCATTTTTATATGACATAAATTATTCTTACAGCAAAATGAAACAATAAATTAGCAGAAAAAGGAGAAAACAATACACGCTTTTGAAATAAGGGATTAATAAAAATTTAAAAATCTTCTTATTTGTAGAATTAGTTTGTTGTGTTTGTGACTCTGTAATTAGTTCCAGATGCGATTTTCTGAGACAAGTTATTTTTCTTGTTTTCGTACATACGATACTGTTTTGCATGATATTAGAAATTATGCAAGGTTAAATATATATATGCAAGCTTCAAGTTCTTTATTTTTATAAAAAGATTGTTAAATAATTTATGCAGCAGCTGCGTTTTTCCCCGTAAAGCAAATAAGAAAAGCTGCCATTTTTTCGTTTGTTTATTTATTTGATCACTTTAGTCCTGTGATTATAATTCAGTGCTTTTAATTTGCATGTAGATGAAAGAATTACTAGTTCTAGGAACTGATCAATAGATGCGACATGTGTCGCATGTTATTAAAATATGAAGGGGATCGCGTAACAAATATAAATGTCGACATAAAGTTTCAAATATTCAAAGAAGTAAACAAAAAAGGATTTCTTGAAAATACAATGGTTTATTTCATTACCCGACAGCAGATGTTTGAATTTCTTTTTACTGCACCTTGTGTTACAAGATAAAAAATGACAGTTGTTTTTTCTCATTTTTGATTGTTAACGTTGAATTTATTTTAATGCAAACTAACAAGTAAAAATAATTTTTATTTCCAGTATGCACATTTTTAATTAACGAAATGATTTTATATTCAGTATTATTCTTAAAAACAGACAATATTATTTTCGAAATTGTAAAGAAACATCACTTTAATCAAACAAACAAACAAACAAAAAAAAGAATTAAATTTATAGAAAGAAGCAGTTTTTACAAAATGTTTCAATACATGGAGGATGTAACGCCTCGGACTATACTAGACTTATAACGGCTTCAGGAAGAGGGTCCCTTTCAGGTTCATGGGAACACTTTTGTTTTTTATTTACAAGCATACGTACAGAACTCTGTTTACAATAACTGAGAATTAAAAAATAATTTGATTCACAAATGCAATTCACTCCAAGGACGGAGATTTTCAGAGTTCTTGAGTCTACGACGACAAAACATTCTGCCAAACAAAATTTCATATAAAGAAAGAGGTATCATGAGGAAAGATGACATATCAGGATTTTGATTTTTGTTAAAGTTAAATATTGTCGTAGTATGAGATCAGTGAACTGTATATAGGTCTTTGTATATACAATTTTAATGGAGTACAACATTTTTTTTTCGGTAAAAACCTGTAAAATAAATCAATATAGAACAAAATGGCAAGCTTTTTTTTTACGCACTTCAGGTAACAACACGCTTCAAATACTGATCTCAATCTGCATTGAATTTACAAACACCAACTAAAAATGGCTCACCTTATTAATTTTCAGGATTTAACATTTACATTTAAATTTTTTATTAACATTTATTATTTTTTTATATTTTAAGATTTTTAAATATTAAATATTGTGTTTTAATTTGATTTTTCATATTATATGCAATATAATTTGATTTTTTCCAATGGTCTTTTAGGCGTTTTGCTTGTGTATGTGTCACCAAAAGGATATATACCTATATTAATGGGATACTATAGTACACTCATGTCCATAAATTAAGGATAATTCAGAATCACACAGAAATAGAACTCTAAAATAAAAATTTCACCTGTAGAATTATCACACACATCTTGAAGAAGAATATGCAAATTACAGGAAACCACCAGATGGCTCGAATAGTACGTCACAATGACGAGTGTAAGAGGGGTATATAAGGAATGGTGGCAAAAAGAAGTAAAATTGTTCACAAACGCTTTAAAAGCCTTTCAGTGCAATAACCGCATAGTTATGGCACAAAGGAAGCATTTGCATGATTTTTTACGTGGTAGGAGTATCGGACGACTGGAATGTGGACGTACCCAGCTGGAAGTATCCGAGGAACTTGGAATCGCCCAGAGTGTCATCTCAGGCTTTGGCAACGATTCAAGTATGGTAATGTGAGTAGATGTTACAGCACAGGTCGCCCCGAGTTACAACGACGAATAATGACCGGTATTCAGCAGTTACTGCCAAAAGAAACAGACGGACCGCACAGCATCAGACCTGTCTCGTCAGCTCTCTTCAGCTACCGGTACGACAGTTTCAAGGCAGACCTTCTACAGACGCTTAGGGCACATTGGTCTATGTGCTCGTAGGCCTGTCAGATGTGTTCCACTTACCGCAACTCACTGTCACCTGCGAATAACCTGGGTAAGAGGCATGCATTGTGGACACCGCAACAGTGGTCTTGTGTGATGTTTTCCGACTTGGTCCAGGTTTAGTTTGCAATCTGATTTAGCCGGACTTTCATATGGAGAGCGCCAGGTACCCGTTAACACCAAGAGAACACCATTTAACGACACCGTTACGGTGGTGCAGGATGACACTCGTTTGGGGAGGGTATTCTTGGTTCCGGAACTGACCTGCATGTTCAGAGTGTAACGATGACAGGCCACATCTATCGGATGTCATTCTGGCACAACATGTACGTTTGTATCGGGGCGCCATGGGTGCTGAATTTCTCTTTATGATGACAACGCCCGTCCTCACCGTGCAAACATTGTAGACGAATGCCTTCAATTGGAGGATATCACCCGTATGGATTGGCCAGCATACTCACCGGACTTGAATCAATAGAGCATATGTGGGATATGCTTGGCGGGTGGTGCAGCCGACCCCGGCCCCCTGTCACACCTTCGGAGGCATTGCTTGATGAGTGGTGTAATATTCCCCAAGATCAGATTGATAATTTGATACTCAGCATGCCTAGGCGTTGTAAAGGCCTGTATTGCATCGTCCCGGAGACATACTCCATATTAACCATCATACTAACCAAGTTATACTGTTTTTGTAAACAGGTTCTTTTTTGAAATTTGCTCCAGGGGGTAAAAATCATAATTGTATTAATTATGTCAAACATATAGCATCTTTTTGCTCTTTACCTTTTGTAATAAATAGACTTTACAAATAAGTCAAATTTGTTTTGCTTCTGTCTCTTTCTTTGCCTGAACTTCATTATCCTTAATGTATGGACATGAGTGCATTTTGAACGTAGTGAAATGATTAGCAAGAGCAGCAAATGCAATGATAATCTATTGAACTATGAACCATCTTGAAGCCATAGGCAGACAGCTAAGTTATAACACTGGGATGTACCAAATGCAGCTTGTCGTATGCTTTATATCATTATGAGTATTTTACTTTTGAAATTGATCCTATTTTTAAAAGATATTCATATTTGTATAAAAGATTAAAACAGGAGTAGAATGTAACTTAAATTTGAGGGAAAAAAAAAAATTTAAAAAAATTAGAAAAATAGTTTATAGTTGAATTTTTTTTTCTTATTTTATCTGTACCTTTAAAAGAATCGTATGCTAATAATTATTACCGATAAGACGTAAGTTATGTAAATCTATATATATTTCATACGATATTGTATATAGGTTTGCGAAACTACATATTCCATATAAACCTATTTATATATTTGAAGAACCTATGTTTGTAAATAATATATATACAATATGTACAAACTAAAATTGGTACAATTATAATTTTTCAATAGGTACCAAAATTATAATTATTTCTTCTATATTTTCGGATTTAATATTTACATTTTTTTTATTAACATTCTATGATTTTGTTAACATTCAATATCGTGATTTCATTTGATTTTTAGTGTTATATGCAAGAACAATTTGTATTTTCAATGTGCTTTTAGACGTTTTGCTCATGAACTTGTGCATAAGCAAAGCACGATTGTTTGTCTACCAAATGAATATATGTGTATATTAATATGTCCCTGGTACTATTATGACCAATTAATGTGTATCTGGTATTATCATAATAATGGGTACCTGGTGCTATCATATATACTTGATACTATCATATTAATGGGCTCCTAATTTACTATCATATTAATGGGGTCTCTATTACTATAACATTTTGAACGTAATTAAAATAGTTGTAGAGCAGCAAATGCAATGAAAAACTATTGAACCATGAATCATGTTGAAGCATCAGATAGTTATATCTCAGTTATGGAACAGGAAAGTACAGAATGCTATATACAGTAGAACCTAAATCGAACCTCGATAAGTCGAGAAACCTCCACAACTCGAAAGATTTTTTGTTCCCTTCCCTTCAAGCCCAAACCTCCATGAGCTCATTTCAACCCTCTATAAGTCAGTAATGGGTCAATCCCCACAAAGCCATTTTGGTATATATTTTCCATCCATAAAAATTGGACCTCTGTATCTCGAACATGAGCAATGTTTAATTTTACAATCTTTTAAAAAATCTTTTTTACAACTCGATCATTTGAAACTAATTACCTCTATAGCTCGAAGAAAAATAAGTTACCGACTTTAAGGATTTGCCGACAATGCACGTCGTTGTTTCTTAGAAAACAATGTATGATTATAAATAGAATAACCAATACTATGAAATATAGAAATTCGTAGGAAAAAGAATTTTCTGCTTTTTTATAGCTTAGATAATGCTATAGATGAGAGAACGATCAATTGTCTAAAGCAAAAAAAAAAGAATAAGAAATAATAACAATTGACTTTCCTAATACATAATATTTTAATTTTAAGGTTGTTTCTAAATTATTTTTGATTTTTTATTCTAGTACATAATATAATTTTTAAGTTGCAAATAAACATGTTTATTACCTCTGTTACTTAAATTTTTTATTTTTACCTCTCTAACTCAAAATAAGTTAGAAAGAATCTAGACAGACCTCTAC
>BPLR01003296.1:0-10751 GCA_021605095.1 Caerostris extrusa
ATGAATGTATATATTTCTAACTGTTTAAAATCATTTAAAATTGTTATTCTTTTACAAATGATTTGTGAATATTCCTAATCTGACCGGCTCTTCAAAGAGCAGTAACATGAAAATTAGGATTAACGTGTTAAGTATATCGTGTTTCACTAAAGGTGTCAAACTATATTCTGTTTGTCTTTGTAATCCTGGATTTCAGGAAAGAAATATGGTTTTCAAATTTTTTCAATGTGTGTGCTGTGATTGGCACTATTCCGGCTACTTGGTGAATGACTCTTATTATCTACATCGTTCTACACAAATCCGTTGTAGATTCAACTCGAATGTCTTCCCAAAAGACAATGTCCTAATTTTCATTGCTCGATGATGGACTGTTTGAGCAAATCAGTGAAATTCGAGGCTCGTAGATTTTCCCTTAGAAAACTCCATTTGAAACTAATTTAAATATTCACAGTCGCTAATATTTTATTGATAATAGCAATTAAAAATTTAAAAATCTCGTACATTTTCACTATACTATATTTAGTTCGATATTTATAACCAAAAACAGAAATAATGTTCGCTAAATTTTAAAAAAATCAGTTTACAAAAATCCACAAATATGTTATTTCCAAAACAAAACAAATATATACCGTATTCCATGTTTTTTATATTTTCCCTTCTAATCGATGCTAAGGTTAAAATTTCATATTTCAATAGCACAAATGTTTACTTTTTGATAGAATCTCGAAATCTGATTTACGTCCGGAAGATAAATGCATACCTATTTGGAACAGTTTACACGGGTAATCTGATGTAATAAAAGAACTTTTCAGAAATAAAGTATTAAAATTGTTAATTTAAATTTAGTGAATGTTTCGAGAATGACTGAAATACAAGCATTCTGCAGTGTGATGGAAATTAAACACGAATCTCAATAACAAATGCAGATTTTTCTTTTCAATTATTATATAATTTTTCTAGATAATATATACTGTTAAAATTAAATTCTGAAGTTTAAAATGAAAATCGAGTTTTTATTGAAAAATAAATCGTTATTTTTTTTAATCAAAGAAATCGTTTGACAATGATAAAAAAATCTACATTCGTGATCCGCAACAACAGATCGGTTCATTCTTTACGAATTGCTTAGAGTATATTAATGATCTGCGCATGCTTACGCGGAAGGAAATTTAGATGCGTCAGGTATTATCTGAAAAATATATTTATATTGAAGCTCAATAATCAAAATATAAGATGCACTATAAATACATGTACGGTAACTTGATGCGTAGTTAATGTTCTGACAAAGTCCGTCGCATACTTGTTTTTTAACGCTCAAATTCATAGAATTATTATATGAAATAAAGTTATTTTAAAATAATCAATTATCCTTCAAATTCGTTGGATCTTGACGAGAATATTATTAAATAATAAGTATAATAATCGGTGTCTATTATTTTAAGTGAACATTTAGTTAGACAATTTTGCTCTAAGTTATAAAATGCCGATCAAAATTCAACCATCTACAAAAACAAAGCAAACAAATTTTCTTAAAAATATTCTCCATTGAGTACTTGAGAAATAAATTAGGTGTTGTGCTTTTTAAAAAACTGAAATGCAGCAATATAAGAAAATATTCACAATATTTAGAGTTTCTTGAAATAATTTTCAATAAGATTAATCGAAACAACTTTGTTAATGAAATAATTTTTATATGTTTAATATAGCTTTCGCAACAGATGCTTTTTTGCTTGTCTATTAGGAATTGTTGTAGGTAAAATAAGTTTTTAAGCAATAATGATTAATTTAGTAAATATATGAATAGACGAGTAATAGCCTTTCTGGTAGCAATCATCAAAGAGTTGTTTTAATCTATTATGTATCACTATTTTAGCCTGAACTTTGATAATAAAATAAAATTCTGCTTATTTTGTTGCAGGATTTATAGGAAGATAAGAAAGCGGCATTAATTGTTTTAAAACAATATATTCGATATTTATAAGAATTAGATGTTTTGTATAATGGATTTCACTATAAGATTCTATATACTTCTTAAAATATGCAGTGAGGCTTCAATTGTATAATACGATACTAGCCTATACAACACTCCATTTAATCAGAAGCACTTGCCTGAACCATGACTTGTGACGAGTCATATCGTCTGTTAAAATTGAACACTTTCCACCAATTTGCATGCTAGATTATGAACAATTTGTGCAATCCTGTTAAACATTACTACTTCCGACCACTTTACATGCCGGGTTATGGACAATTTTGATACCCAATTTACTTTGATTTATGCATTTATTTATTTTTGAAATATTCTTAAATATAAATGCTTATATTTTTCCTTAAAATATCGAGTGAGTATAATTTTATAGTTAAAGGTGTGTAGAATTAAAATTTTGACGAATATATTATTTTAAAAAAATTTAAAATGTTGTTATACAGAAATTTGCATTCAATTCAGCTGTCTTATTCATTAAAGATTGCAATAACAGACTTTTTGATGCATTATAAGAATAAATTCAAATACATAAGAATACACTTTGTCGTCACAAAGTTTTATTATGCAATATCTCTATTTACAGAAATCAGGCAGAAAGAACTTACCTGGAAACTTTAAAAAATGATTGGATAAAAATAGCTGATAAAATTTTATTGGAGAATTAAAGTTAAATAAATTATTACATATACAAATTTAAAATATATAATATTATAAAAAATGTTTTGTTACACTGTAAAACAATTTTGAGATAGTTGAACAACTCCAGTCAACAATTCATTAAAACTATTTTTCATCTTAAAAGCAATACCTATGCTGCATTAAATATAATGCTTGTCTTTATTAAAAAAACACTATTTATATATACAGTAAAAATTAGATTTTACACAATTGAAACTGCATAAATAATAATTTAGGCATTAAACATGCAATAAAATAATGGCTAAAATCAAAGATTATTATTTTTTATAATTTGATTATTCTGCATAAAAATTTTTTTAAAATTATTACTATATTTATTATCCATTTTAAGTATGATATTTCCCTCTGCAAGAGATTTTTCAACTACTTTCAGATGTGTTAAGAGTTTCCTCAGGAGTTGCAGAAGAGTCTTCTGATGAGTATATGCCTTCACCGGGTTTGCCAGGTTTCTTCTGCGATACAAGAAAGCCTATGTCTCTTCAAATCATATATGCGTATTTGAATAATTTTCCACACTTTTCACAAACATGAAATTTTCCTTCAGAATGTGTTTTCTTATGTGCGGTTAGTTGTGACTTGTGAAAGAAAATGCTCTACCACATTCTTTACAAATGAGGCATTTCTCCTGTATGAAATCTTTTGTGATCTTCCACATATTTCTCTTGGGTGAATGAATGTTTCCACATTTTTCACAAATGTGACTCAATTCCTTAGTGTGAATTTTTCTTATGATGGCTCAAATGGCTCTTTTGAGTGAATTTTTTGAAACAGGTATTACATGCAAAGGGTTTCTGTCTTGTGTGAATTCTCTTATGGTCCCTCAAATGACTCCTAGCAAAGGAACGCCTTTTCGCAATATGCACACTGGTGACGCTTTTTCAGTGTTCTTTGAGAAATGCACTCTCAAATGTTCTAGAAGTTCAAATTGTTTCACATTGGATGCACTTTAAAGATTCTTCAGATGGTGTCGTATCCGAAGAAGACATATTGAAGACTTTGCAACTCGGATTAATTTAATAAATGTAAATTTAAAAGATTGTATATCAAATGCAGTTGCTCACTATAAACCATTTTTTTGAACACATTTATACAAAATTCTGTCTAGTTCAGCATATTGTGTTGCCAATTTTTTTTTTTTTTACGATAGTCCTTGTTGATGCATATTTTTAACAAATTGTGCACTACATCACGTTCATTGAACTTAACCATAGATCAGAAACTTTCTTTTTTTTACACAGCTGGCAAATACTGAGATAGTTGTCTTTTTTATGCAATGCAAGGGCTGCACCGACGTTACTCACTTAGCACTACCCCGGGGTCTTGTGTAGCTACGGACGCTGAGTAACAATACCCTAGCAACGCTGTACGATCTTAGTAGACTGGGTGCTACGGTTTAAAGTGGAATCGAACCACTACCAACATCCATGGCACCGCCCGAATTCTAACCCGATACCTGTGTTAAAGAGCGCCAGAGCGCTAGGCAGTCACCATAAGGTCAGATTAGAAAAGAAAATTTTGGAAATTCTACGGAATTTGTAACTGGAATTTTCATTTGATTGCGAAAAATTTGGTTTTCAAGTTAGTGAATTGCAAAAAATTATTAAAAGCTTTCTACTTTTTTATGAACATAAATAAACCTTTTATCAAGTTTAATATTCTATTTTTTTCATAAAAAGAATATGCATACATTTTATTTATGTTTCTTTCACCTTATTTTGTCCATGGGTAAATACTGATGAAGTCACTGCAGAGTATATTATATTGAGCCAAATTATAGTAGTTCAATAAAATAATAAAAAAGCGAAAAAAAAGCACTATACAAAACTGAAATATTCTCGACTAATTTCAACTTATCATGTGTGAACATTCGAAAAGGATGAATTCAGGAATATTCAATGTTTAATAATGCACGAGATACATGAAACAATTGATTGAAATACTACAAGAATGGCCAAGTTGAATAGCCACATGAATATAGCAATGTGGAACAAATTAAGAACTTCATGAAGAATGAAATAAGATTCTCTAAAAGAATACATAAAAATAAGATAAATGTCGTAAATGAAGAACGAAGTATTACAAATTTCCCAAGAAACGTTATCATATCCAATTCCCAAAAGAATACATCAAAGTCTGGAAATCTAGGCATAAAGAAGAATGAAATATTCGAAACACAATAAGAAGCACTATACAGCTCCATAAACGCGGGAAAATGCCAAAAGTGACAAAAGTGAAACTTCAAGAAGAAGGAACTGATCATCGCACTACGACTACTTATTGCTATTAGATATACAAATGTTTAAAATCCCAACCCAAAACATGAAAAGTGATTCACAACATACTACAAAAACACTTCAAACAAAAAGCCAAATTATCCAGAAAATTCCTTTTTGAGACTAACGTTATTCATGAAGCACTTCAAGAGTTAAAGAGCCCAAAGTACCATTCTAAACCAAACTTTTAAATGGAGTTTTATTTGCTTGGCCCTCATTTTGGATAATCTCAAGGACCCCTTAACCAAGACAACATCATGTTCACATGATAATAGAGGAACTTGTTTTAAATATTGTTGTATCAATCCATCAAATAAAACAAAAAAATAGTTTCAATTTATTCTATATTATTGCATCATATTTTATCTCTTTAGTTAGGGGTCTTAGTCTTTTAGCTTCGGGTTTGAGTCTTGGAGGTGCCATGGATGTTTGTAGTGGTTCGGAATCTACTTTAGGCCTTAGGTCCCGGTCTCCTATGACTCTAAGAGCGTCACGGAGCAGAAGTCAGACTTCTACCTACGGGTGCTCCATCAGAACAGAAGCTGAAACCCCTCTTCCCTCCTTCCATGACGGGGATACGAAGACAATGACTCCATCAAATAAAACAAAAAAATGTTGCTTCGAATTATTTAATATTATTGCACCATATTTTATCTCTTGTATAGAAACGTTGTTATACAAGTTGCTGTTAATTATAATCTTCCGATATTTCAATAATGTAAATGATGATGTATTCTATGTTATTGCACCATACTTTGGTAATTTTAATTTTTACGTTTTTCAAGTGTTAAAATGTAATAGAAATATTCTCTCTGTGAGTTACCTCTTGTACTTTCCGATACTTCAATAATGTAAATGATGATGTATTCTACATTATTGCCCTTTCTTTTGATAATTTTAATTTGCACGTATTTCAACTGTTCAAATGTAATTGAAATATTCTCTCTGTGAGTTATCATTGGTATCGAAACGTTGTTGTACAAGTTGCTGTTAATTATAAGCTTCCGATATTTCAATAATGTAAATGATTATATGTTTTCTTTCACTTTAACATAAAATATCGCCCCATAATGATTTAATATTTAATAGTGAATCTTTGTTCAAAATATAGTGGACGTCGCAAGAAAAAAAATAAAAGACATATCAAATGATAGATTTTTCAAAATATTATCAGCAGTTATTAAGACTGTAACTAAGCATGAAAATTAATTTTCAACATTAATTTTAAAAAAAAGTTATTTTATTGGCCATGTTTATTTCACAGTTTTCAGAAGACAAATAATCATTTCTTACTCAATAGACATTAAAAGTAACTTTCGATCAATTTTAGAATTTTTTTCTGCATGAATTTCTTTGTGTCTGTTCTGACTAAATTTCTATGCGAATACTTTCTCACATTGCTAAAGAATATGAAATATATCTCATTTATAATTCGCATTAAAATATATCTCCTTCTTCTTATTGTTAATTTATAATTCAATTTCAAAACTTGACATTTTTGCCAAACAAGGTTGGTTTGTCAATCCACGGTCAATTTATGCACAGGGAGGGCTAATTAGATATATACCTATTGTTTAAAGTGGACTCCGAACCACTCACAAACATCCACGTTACCGTCAAGATTGGACGCCTGTGATACCAAATTCCAGAGCGCTGGTCACTTGTCCACCAGCCCGCACCAAACAAGAGCAAGGTTTCGTTGATGATGAAAGCAGCGCTTTCTTTTGATTCTTGTAAGTTGAAATATTTTTACATTTAATGTACTTGAATAATTATTTTTGGAGAATAGGATAAAAACTAAACAACATTCAGAATTATATTCTTCTTCAATGGCGCAACATTCTTATGGTGGGTCAAGGCTGTTTGCCTTCTGGCAGACTCCGAAATATGAGACGTTTTTCTTTTACTGTTCTTTTTACATGATTGTCAAACCTACGCTGAACGGTCTGCAGTCATATTGGGCCGGATATATGGTATAAAGTGGATTCCAAATCATTACAAACATCCATGGCGCAGCTGGGATCGGATCTCGAATCTGTGTTACTGAGTGACAGAAAGCTAGCCACTCGGCTCTCAGGCCCCATTTTGCCAAACTCTTAAATTTTGCACTGCATTTTACGAAAATTATAAAAAAATCATGTTTACACTTATATTTCTCCAAAAACGAATTATTATTATTCGCCCAGAAATACCAAATTTGATGATAAAAAATCTCATATTATGCTATATTATTTATAAAGAGAGTCATCAAGCATACGACTTTCATTTTTTAAAACAACATAAATTTATTATGTTTAGAAATTTTGTATTATGCGTTTTTAATATAATATGCAAGTTTACATTTTAATATACACATTGAGCCTTATCCAATGCGATACTCGTCAATACGACACACCAAATATTTCTGATTTGGTGCGGTTTTTTCGCTCTACGATCACATGATGCACACTTTAGGCTTAGTACACAGGGACCTACAGCTTTTAACGGGGATTTCGAGGCACTCACAAACATCCATGCTACCGCAAGGAGTCGAACCTGAAACCTGTTCCAAAGGCCAGAGCGCTAGCAAAATTGGCCCTCTGGCTGCATGAAAAAGGAGAGAGATTAAGGAGATGGCTTCGTCACCATCATGGCCATCGATGGTACCCTCTGATGTAAATCAGACGAATCATCGATATTTTCCAAATATCGAGGAATCGATAGAATATATCGTTCACTAACCATAGAATAATGTTTGCAATGGAACGTGCCAATTTCGGAATTCTATTTCAACTGTCGAGGTGGCCCAAGATCGTCTGCCTAGTGGTAGATGAGACAGGAGACGTTTTCTTTTACGGGTTAGAGTTGTCAGCCCTACGCCCAACAGTCCTATTTTACCACGACCTACAGCTTAACGTGAGGATTACGAACCCCTGACAAACATCCATACTGCCGTCAGGATTCGAACCTGAAGTCTGTGGAACCAAAGCCAGAGCACTAGCTAATTGGCCGACAGGCCACCCAAATATTCTGAAGCATTTGGATTTGGATTTCAGATTTTTCTGTTAACCTTAAACTCTGTCCTCCACTTTGCATTCTGGTTCGAATCCAGGCGGTGGCATGGATGTTTATGATTGTTTCGGGATCCACTTTATTTTGCAGATCCCGGTCTAATTAGTCTAAAATGTTCACAAAAAGGACAGTAGAGTGACAAACAAAATCTTCACTTTGCATGATATGTTATGTCCATCAATTTTCAATAGCATTTTTTATTTTTCATTTCCAGGCATTATTTTAATTAAAATAACCTTACATTGATATTGTTTTTTCTTTGTACTCAACTTAATTAAACTATATAAACTAGTACTTTGTACTTAATTAAAATTTTATATGCCTACTATTTTAAATTAAGAGCGAAGTTATGATTTGATGATTTAATTCTTTTAATTAGAAATATTTACATATACAATTATATTCCATTAAGCTAACAAATTAATTAATAGCTCACTTAGTAACACCCTTAAATTTATGTTATAAGACTAATTTTAAAAAGAATAAGCACATATTGCAGAAATTCACTTTGTCACAACTTATTATGCGATATTAAATAATTTACAAAAACTCGGAGAAAACACTTTCTGAATACGGACTTAAAATTGATAAAATATTATAATTTTACGACGAGACTTATTTTTAAAAAATAAATATGATGATTAAATGTTTAGAAATTTAATTGTAACATTTTAGAAAATTGTGAAAGTTTTGAAATTTAATAGCAATAAAAAAGTAATAAAATTAACAACTTTTATTTTGTAAGGAAATTTTGACATTTTAATTTATTCTGATGTAAATATTTATTCATTTAAATTCATAAAAAATTTAAATCCTGATTTTAAAATCACTACATTTAATACATCAAATTACATTATTACCTAATGATAAATTAAACTCTAAAATAATTAACAATAATAACTCTTACATAAATATTAAATATTTCACACAATATATTAAAAATGTAGTTAACTCGCAGTAAATATTCCTGTTGAAACGAAATTGTGGTTATAATTTAATTAGTGCTGCTAATGAAATAATTTTATAATTATTCTTGGAGAGTTAGTAATTTTATTCTCATATGTTTAGAAACGATCACTTATGTTGTATTTAATATTAAGAAAATGGGAAACTGTAACATGTTATTTTTGCTTTAATAATTGTAAAAGAACATACATATTAAAAAAAAAAAAACGAATTTTCGAAAAAACATTAATGTTCTCTTTATAACTGCTATGTATATGTTTATAAATTGTGATAATATAAGCCGACATATAAAAAAGAAGCAGACATTTGAAAAGGCCAAAAGAGAATAGAATGTCTTGCCCTAATAGTAAATTAGCATTAATAAAAGTATTTACATACATCTATACGTCCCTTGTGAATCGGGTTAGAATAGCCCCAGTAAACTATGGATGTCGTAAAAGGAGACTAAAATGGGTATCCAGTGTCCGGATTAAAACTGGGTGGGGTAAAGTCAGACTTGTCCCTTTGGGTACCAGATGTCTTTGTGCCGCAATGTAAAGGACGAAAATAAGCTGAATATTTTACCCATAATCATGACTCATCAACGGTTTCATGGACTTGCCCTAGATATTGTTGTCTGTGATTGCAAAACACAAACGTGTTTGTTTAAATACGTTTAATTATGTTTGAACAAATGATGAATTACTCTCCCTTCTTTAAAAATGAATTGATTTTGTTTGATACATTAAAAAGAATTTAAAATGACACAAATCATACAATAGAAACAACTCTTTTAGTAAATACTACTTTTATTTATGCATTAAAATCTGAACTGCAAACACCAAACATTTTAAGCTAACCACATTAATAATACAAACAAACATTAAAAATATTTATGTATGTATACAAAATAAAATATTAGAATATACTTATATACCTATACAAACTAAAATCTTAGTCCGCAAATTGCCTTTAAAATATCTTTTTAAAATATTTAAAATTTAAAAATATTTAAATATTTAAAATTTTAAAAACTTAAAATTTCAAATTTTCCTAAATTAAATTTTTTTTATATTGAAATATGCGAGAATGTAACATCTGGGATTAAATCGGAAATAATTATATTTGTTTAAATTTCATTATTGTGCATAAAAAATATTGTAAGAATATGGTAGCAAGGAAAGACATTTTTATATTTTGAAATCACAGGAAAAATCAATTTTGTTTTATATTATTATTATAATCATTTTGGTAAGAATGATATTTCAGTCTGCCAGGTATGTTTGACTAGTTTTCAGATGTGTCAGACTAGAGTCCTCAGGAGCTGCAGTTGAGCCCTCGACGAGCAGATAATTCTGTGACACAAGACAGCATATGTCTCTTCAAACCACGCTTGTATTTATATACTTTTCCACACGTGTCACACACGTGAATCTTTCTTCAGAGAATGAGTTTTCTTATGTTTATTTTAGATGTCTCGTGTAGAGAATGTTCTACACATTCTTCCCATATATAAGCATTTCTCAGCGTGAAATTTTTTATGGTCGTTCACGTATCTCTTGGGTGAATGTGAATGTTTTCACATTCTTCACAAATGTGACTCACTTCCTTTAGTATGAATTTTCTTATGTTTGTCCAATTGGTGCTTTTGACTGGTTTTCCGTACAGAGTCACAGGGAAATGGTTTTTCTTCTGTATGAGTTCATCTCATGTCTTTTCAATATGAACTTTGGTTGAATTTTGGCCGCAGGAGTCACAAACATAGGGTTTATCTCCTGTATGAATAGCAATACGTA
>BPLR01003297.1:0-25406 GCA_021605095.1 Caerostris extrusa
GTCAGATGTGTTCCACTTACCGCAACTCACCGTCGCCTGCGATTAACCCTGGAGTAGAGAGCATGCATTGTGGACACCGCAACAGTGGTCTGGTGTGATGTTTTCCGACGAGTCCAGGTTTAGTTTGCAGTCTGATTCTCGCCGGACTTTCCTCATATGGAGAGCTCCAGGTACCGCGTTACCACCAAGAGAACACCATTGAACGATACCAAACATGGTGGTGCAGGGGATGGCTCGTTTGGGGGAGGAATTATTTTTGGTTCCAGAACTGACCTGCATGTTCAGAGTGTAACGATGACAGGCCACATCTATCGGGATGTCATTCCCTGGAACAACATGTACGTTTGTTTCGGGGTGCCATGGGTGCTGAATTTATGTTTATGGATGACAACGCCCGTCCTCACCGTGCAAAGCATTGTACACGAATGCCTTCAATTGAGGATATCACCCGTATATTGCCAGCATACCACCGGACTTGAATCCAATAGAGCATGTGTTTGTTCGCTATCCCAGTAACTAAAAATATAATTAGAATATCAAAGATAATAATAAAGCAACAAAAAAAAAATTTTTGAAAAATATTTAATTTTAAAGATTACATATTTGTCTCTTTAATGAGGTTAAAAATCCAAATCTTAAATCACGTGCTAAACAGGTTATTTTATTGAACTATTAAATTTTAAAATTAAATTATTAAATGAAAGAGAAGCAATATATAAAAATTCATTAAATTAAATATTTTTTTTTTTTGCATCCTGAATGTAAAGAAAAATAAGTAATAACAAATCTAAAAATAAGTAACATCAAATTATTCATATAACTCTGATCATATGCAATTGATATTTGAAGAATAAAAATGTAATGCTGTTTATTTTTTTCTCTTGTTGGATATTCAACTTTTCCCTTCTAAGATAATTACTTTGGGATCAAAAGATTTCAGAGAGTTTGCTAACATTTTGTTGGAAAAATTTAAGGATTTTCTATTCCAAAAGACTCCGTCTGGAATTGACAGCGAAAATGTTTAGACGTATTCATGCTTGACTGAGTACCATTAATTAGAAGTTAAACAAAAATTACGAAGTTTGAAATTGCTTTTAAGGCTTGATAATAGTTTTTAAAATTGAAGATAAGAAAATATTCGATTAGGTAATCAAGTTTTAAACTCTTATGTAAAGAATGGTGCAGAAAAGCTTGTATTGTATTAGAATAAAAATAGTAGACAAAACAACCATTTTATGTGTCACTCAATTGTAAAATTTAAAAAGAATAAATTGTTTTTATATTTTTTTAATTTCATTTCTTTTCATGAATTTCATTCATACCTTTCAAAATGCTTATGTATTGCCAATTCATTTTCAGATAAAAATGAACAATTTCTTTAGTGTCAAAAATTTAAATACTGAAAGAGATTTACCATTATTACTATGAAATATTTTTAATAGAAATTAAAAGAAATTTAATGGTAATATCTTAAATATTTTTATATCTGAAAAATATATATTATTTATTGATAATTATCTGAAATTATTTTAATGATTCAATTGGTATCATTATTATTATTGGAAACATAGTTTTACGAAAAAAATAGTTTTACGAATTGCACATTTAATGAACTTGGCCAATTTTTAAAAAAAAATGAGGCCTTTACAAGATATAACATTGTAAGAAACCAAATTTCAATCCACATATCTTAATAAATTAAAGTATAAAAAAATTAAAAACTTTTTTAGAAAAGAATATTTGAGAAAGAATAATGATACTTTTATGAAAATGAAGATAAGAAATTTGAATGTCATTCCCAATTTAGTTTGATTCTTTCAACGATATATAATGTAAATATTGATACAAAGAAGCATTCATTAGTGATTAGCTATTTGAAATGTGTTCAAACATGTATTTCATGAAAACAGAATTACAATGAGTAATATAATATAAAAATCACATTTTAGATATTGATTTGAAAATCAAGGAAAAATTTCTTATGTAAAAAAAAATACTTTAATAAAACTTGTGTTAAAGTTTTTTTAATATAGCCAGTTAATTCTTGGTTATACATAATTTGTCAACAGTTCTGCTGTACCTATGTACTAATATTTTATAATCGTTGGTTTTAATTTTAATTAAAACGATGGAAAATTAAAAAAAATCATATAGTTATGAGGTAAAAACGCAAAATCAACTATCTTATTCCGTTCTTACAGGTAAAATAACAAAAATTTTTATTGGGTTAATTAAATTTTAATTATTATTTATTAAAAATTAATAGAATATAAATAATATAAATTTAAATATTTTTTTCAAAAGGTATATTATAAAAATGAACATTTACGTAGGTATAAATATGTATTTATAAAAAGAATTACGAAAGTAAAATATCAGAATTTATTTAAAAATAAATAAACTTAAAAAAAAAATTAAACGGACGTTTCCTTTACTAAATAAATAGATGCAATAGAAATAACTATCTCCATGTAATAAATAGAATTCTATGACTACATCAGTATTCATTTAAATCCTCCCAAAATTTCATTCCTGTTCTAAATTTATGTTTTAAATTATGTTTCCATTCTTAATAAAATACATTTGGCTACATAATATCGTTATATATAACCAAATTGCGATTTAAATCCCCGATAACCATACATATAGGGAGGCAAATATACCAATTTATGCAAATCAAGACATCAGCATTCACTTGCACTCTTCTTAAATCAAGACACGCTTCGAAATTTTCACACGAACAGCAGAATTTCATTAGAAAGGAGACAGGATAGAAATGAATCAATTACCTCTTTTAAAAGGAAAATGGAAAGAAGTGGTATTTCTGGAAACCAAGTTCCTTTAAAAATCGTTGCATTCGAAAAGGAATACTAATCTTCCTCACGATTTCATAAATATCAAAATTTGACGTAGTTTTCTCAGATATAGGAGTTACTCAAATCAGCTTTCCATGATAGTCAGTTTCACATTTTCCATAAATTAATTTAATCACTTTTAATTATTTTATTTTATTTTATTAAATGGTATGTTAATTTATTGGATTTAATTAATAATATAAAAATATTGAATTGAGAAAAATATTACATTTATTTCAGAATTGTAAAATATTGTTTGAAAAATAAAAGGCAGTATAATTTGTATAACAAAAAAAAATAAAAGTTTCGCTTATTAATTATTTATTCTTGTTTCCGAATAGATTTTAATTTATATATTAATAATATTTTATATAAAAGGGCAGTATAAATAATTATTTTTTTTAATTTTATCACCTTAGAAGAAGTTATTTAAATGTTAATGCCAAACTAATTGGTAATAAACGTAAAAGGCAGGTTAATAATGCATGTTTAAAAAGGCATGCAAGTTTGATTTCGCTGTGAGCTTTCCTTGAAGTATCTTCTTACAAAAAGATTAGAGTGTATAGCCATGGTATTAGTGTATGTTAATGTCAGATATCAACAGTTAAATTAATTGATGTGAGGCTTATTGTTTTCCTCCTGTATGATGTAGTATTTCTTTTTCTTACGAGAAGAGTTTTGGCATTTCATTCCCAGGAGAGAGGAAAGTATGTTATTTGACAAGTGTATAATAACCGATCACTTAAATGTGACTGTATTGACAGTTACTAGCAATATTGTGGTAATTAAATTACATGCAATCAGTGTTTTGTACTAATGAGAACAACTGTCACTCAAACATAATAGCAGATATCCTGTATCATACATAATGAAACTCAGAAATTAGCGAAACCTAAGCGACTATCTTCACTCGAAACAACTACAGATTGAATATGAACTATACCATGAGTTTCCCATCGTGATTGGTAATAGACCACGAACTGAGATATATCCACTCTAATGAGAAATGAGGTAATTCCCCCTCCCTCCTTGACTAATTGTAGTAACAATTTTTTTTTTCTGTGTGAGGAAGGAAAGAGTTCTGCGATGAGTAGACCAGAAGTGTTGTTGTTTTTTCTCTGAAGTGACAGGTCAAGGGTTTTCCGCCTGAGCCCAAAGTCAACCCTTTTGTGGTTTCGTGTATCACGCCGTGTGATAATTAAGGTCTGCTGCAGACTCAGTGCATTAGATTCTTTGTACACTTCTGAAAATCTTCGCCCTTGGAGTGAACTGCACTTGTGAATCAGATAATCTTCCATTTTCATTTTTCTGTATTTATGTATATAATGCTTGTAAAAGAAAATTAAAGTGTTCTCATGAACCTGAAAGTGACCCTCTTCTTGAAGCCGTTATAAGTCTAGATTTAGGTCGAGACGTTACAATGATAAACAAATGATTGAATATACTGTCAGAGAGTAATATCCTCACCTACCTCACAACTGTTTGTGAAACAATAATGCAATCACAAATTAAATAATAAAATTCCTAAAACTAAATTTTTTTTAAAAATAAATAAGTTCATTAAAATAACAAAAAATAAACAAAAAGTAAATAAATAAATACACAAACACAACTTACTCAAAATAAGCGGAAATCTTTACCAATATTAATATTCATCCTGAATCTTTGAATCTAATCTTCGTTTTAAATTTCCATTTTAAATGCTAATCCAATCACTCCTAAAATAATATTGGCCACAGCATATCTGCACATCTAACCAAATTTAGCTTTAGATCTTGACAATCACTCATATGTGAGAAGTATATATTAATTTATGCAGATCAGGACATCAGCATTCTCTTGTATCCATTCTGAATCAAGGCACGCCACGAAATTTTTACACGCACAGCAGAATTTCATTAGCAGGGGAGAGGATAGTGATAAATCAATTAGATCCTTCAGAAGGACAATGGAAGGAAGGTGGTATATCTGGAAACACCCTCCCTCAATAAATTTTAGTCGAGTAATCGTTTTATTTGGAAAGGATTTCCACTCGTCTCCAGTTTGATTTCATAATTATCTATATTAAACTTTTGAGGTCGTTAATGATTTTAGTTTTCTCAGATAGTGAGGGGATCAGATCAGTTTTCCCATGATAGTTGAATTTTATATTTTCCAAGGTTATATTTTGTTAATGTTAAAAGTTTGTGGATACATTAAATCTTCATAATTTATCTATACTTGCATATCTTGTTGTAAATATAAATATTAAATTTTAAAAATTAAATTAATAGATGAAACAGGAACATTATATAAAAATTCTTCAATTTAAATATTTATTTTTTTTTCTTGCATCATGAATGTATATAAAGAATAAGTAACATCAAATTATTCATATAAACTCTGATAATATGTAATTGATATTTGAAGAAAAAAAAATTATAATGTTAAATTTTTTTTTTTCGTTGGATATTCAACTTTTCCCTTCTAAGATAATTATTTTAGGATCGAAATATATCAGAGAGTTTGCAAACATTTTGTTGAAAAAAATTTAAGGATTTTCTATTTAAAAGAAAAAAAAATTCTGAGAAATATCTATTCCAATGAGGAGTGAGGGTAGCTGGCTGGGGGAGCCCTCTTGACTGTCTTAAAAAATCTGTGTGAAAATGGAGTGAGTCGACCAGAAGTGTTGTTTTTCTGTTTTTTTCAGAAGTGACTGAATAGGGCGGGGCATTCGCCTTGGAGTTAACTGCTCTTAGTGAATCAAATTATCTTTAATTTTCATTTTTTTTTTGTATATAGAGTTCTGCATATATGTTTTGTAAGTAAAAATTAAAATAAAAAGGTAAAGTAAAAAAATTAAAATGTTCCCATGAACCTGAAAATGTCCCTCTTCTTAAAGCCGGATATAATTCTCGTAAAGGCCAAGACTTATATCAAATGATAAACAAATGTGTGAATATCCAGTCAGAGAGTAATATCCCCTCCCCCATAGCGCTGTTTGTGAAACAATAAATATCTTATACAAACACAAATTAAATAATAAAATTCCTAAAACTAAATTTTTTTAGAAATAATTAAGTTCATTAAAAATAAAAAAATAAATAAAATTTAAATAAATAAGTACACAAACACAACTTAAGCAAAAATAGCGGAAATCTTACCAATATTAATATTCATCTGAATCTCTGAATCTAATCTTCATTTAAATTTCCATTTTAAATGCTAATCCAATCCCCCATAAAATAATTTTGGCCACAGTATATCTGAACATTAACCAAATTTGGCTTTAGATCTCTGACAATCACTCATATGTGAGAAGAATATATCAATTTATGCAAATCAGGACATCAGCATTCTCTTGTATCCATTCTGAATCGAGGCACGCCCACGAGATTTTTACACTCGCAGCAGAATTTCATTAGAAGGGAGACAGGATAGTGATAAATCAATTAGATCCTTCAGAGGGACAATGGGAGGAAGGTGGTATTTCGGGAAACACCCTCCCTCAATAAATTTTAGTCGAGTAATCGTTTTATTTGGAAAGGATTTCCACTCGTCTCAGTTTGATTTCATAATTATCTGTATTAAAGTTTGAGGTCGTTAATAATATTAGTTTTTCAGATAGTGAGGGTGATCAAATCAGTTTTCCGTTATAGGTGGTTTCATATTTTCCAAGGTTATATTTTAGTTAATGTTAAAAGTTTGTGGATACATTAAATCTTCATAATTTATCTAAACAAAGTGTACTTTTTATGTATATCTTGTTTTAAAAGTAAAAATCAAATTATTAAATTAAGGATGATATTAAAATTAATTTATGATAAATAATTTAATATTTAATTTGCATTTTTTATTATTTTAAAGTTTGTTAACATTAAAATTTTAGTATTAATAATTTTGGGAAAGTAAATAAAAAAAATTTGTAATGAATATTCAAAACTTTATGATAGTTGATTATAAATCATTAATCAGAAAAAAAGTTATATTAAATCTTGATATTTTGACAATACATTCAATAAACATACGATTTAAAATATATGGTTTTTGTGTAAACTAATAATGATATTTATGTTAAAGATAAAATTAAATATAAATAAGGATGATATTAAAATAATTATGATAATAAAATCAATATTTATAAATAAAAATTAAAATCAAATATGTATAGATAAAATTCAAAAATATTGTACTTAAAATTTTATGTTGATCTTCCATTAATATGCAAACTTCTATATTTAAATAAGCAGTTGGCTTATTTATTATTTACAGTAAAATTTGGAAAAGATTAAGTTGATATTGAAATATCGTAAAATTATCACACATAGGGAAATAAATTTAAAAAATGAAAAATAACATTATCCCCGTTTTCATTTTAATAAATTATGATGCCTCAAATTAATAAAATAATTTTAATAAATTAATATTTTTGAACTTGGATGGATATTTTTATCATAAATTAAATAAAAACCTCGTTTTGTAAATAATTTATAAAATCAGTTTGTCAATAATAACAATTATATTACATGAATCAGAGCGCCTATAGGTGGATAGCATATTTAAATTTCAAATATAGGGAATCTGGTTCAAAACTTATTTAAGCGAAAACAAGTCGTAAGTCTTCATGTATATTCCTCGGGAAAAGCATAATAAATTTATAGCCAAGCAATATCATTTCATTGTACTTGAGGAAAAGAAGGTGAACGAACAAACCTACAAATACTACATTTACAGGCATTTTAAAAAAATGTGATGCCTCAATGTAAGTGCAGTATAGCAGGTGTAGTATGGTGCCCCATGGATAATACTGAATCTGCTGAGATCTGGCATATTGATGACCCAGTTAAAAAATCCTGGAAATAACAATTACATTTTCTTTATTTAGTAATAAATTTCAATCAATCTTGTCAAATATATCTAATTTTTTTAAGATAAAATTTCCGTTTTGTTTATTTATATCAAGAAATGTTATACTTTTTATAAAACTAAAAATATGTTTTTATTTAAATGTACAGCTAATATTGTAACATTGTAAGACAAAGAAGTTTTGAACACTAACACAGGCATATCCTAGCAATGCACCAATTTATCACGTATTTTAAAGTTTGAAAAGAATCTAATCGATATTTTACAGGATTTATTTATAGCTTAAAGATAGTATCGATAAAAAAAAAAAAAAAAAAAAAAAAAAAACTCAGGCACGCCGTATAATCATTACGGAAAAAAACTGCACTTAACTTTTTACCAGCACTTTGGAAAAGAATTTAAACTATTTTTTTTTTATATTTTTGTTGGTAGTTTCATCGATGTAAAAAGTTTTTAGATCGTTGGAAAAGCGGATGTATTATTTTATCTTTCCACCATTCAAAGTCAAGTAGAATATTTTATTTCAGGAAACAGTGTTTTACCAACTTCACGGTAACGAATGATTGTAGTTTTTTGGTGTTCACTGAAAGTCAATTTAGCAGAAAGTTTTAAACTATTTTACAAAATGAACTAAAGTAAAGATATAGTAATTCGAACGATTGTGACAGGGATCTATTTGAATGTGTAAGTAATAGTTTGATAAAAGTTAAAACAATCAATAAATTAGGGGTTTAATAATAATATATATATTTATAAAAAATGTAAAATATCAAAAATGTGATTTGACATTTGTGATCAAAATGTGATTTGAAAAAAATGTGTTTTTAATATCAGTCTTAAAAATAACCATGTCAGTCTTCAGTGCTCAGTGCTCAAAAATACTCTCATGTACACGAAATATATTCATATTTAATCTTTTCACACACAAACACACATCTAAGAAAAATTTTCTTTTAATGGATAGTGAAATAATGAAAAAATATCTGTGGAATATGAAAATTTTCTTATTACGAAAAAGTAATCATAAAAGGAAATGAAAGTGTGACGTTTTACAAAGTTTTATTTTGAAAAAACAAAACAACAACAACCAGCAAATGCATTTATCATTTCTATATAATGAAGAAACATCTTATTGATTAGAAAGTGCAAGAAAAGGAAATTGAAAGTTATGTTTAAGCAAGATATGAAAGAAATTAATTCATCACAATTAGGAAAAAAACTGTATCCCATGATTAAAAATAACCACACAATGATCTTGCATGTTCATTGTAAAAAAAAAAAAAATCAGAAAGAATTGTCAGAATCAAAGGAAATTTTGAATGTGTTTGTAAACTTGTTGTAAAGAGAGTAATTACAAACTGAAGGCAAAAATTTATTTATTGAAGGAAAATTACAGAAAATTTGGTTCTAGAACTTCTAGTTTGAAGCACAATACATTATGTTGGGTATTCAGCCCTAGTTATAGTTTCCTTTTATAGTGTTTTGCGTCTACTCATTATATAACAATAAAAGTGTGCCTATAATTGAACAAAGTTTGTACACTGATGGAAATTATCGATTTTGGTCATCTCACAAATTTTCAATTGGTGAAAACTCGGGGATCAAGTAGGATTTGTATGGCGTTAAAATTAAAAGCAACTCATGTAACTGAAAAATGCGCAAACATAAAACTGGGATTTTCACTGTAGATTAAATTATTACCATAATGATCTTATGTAGTGCGCATCAAACCATCAGGTTTGAACGTTTTGCAGTAAGAAGTACTAAAGCCTTCTCTACAAGACTTTCAAAATATGATCAAAACAAACTTAGTCATGTTCCTTTACAGTCACAACATATATCATTCCATCCAGCTGTATTCTACTGGGTGGCATTAAACCGGAGGCAATGGTACGAACTGTTTGCACTAGCATATATAATGTTCATGATGGTAATTAAGTGCCAGTCAGGCATTTCGCAACGGTATGGACATTCACAGAGACTCATCACGTCGCCTGTATGAAAATGTTTTGCAATGATACAATCAAATACTATGGCGTCAGTATCTTCCTTAATGGGTGTCCGAGGGCATCCTGAATTAGAGTGCAGTTTATAAAAACCCATATCCATCCACTGACTACAACACCTCCCTAAAATACTGCTAATAAAGACCATGGTGGCAGGCACCCCATAACAGATCATAAAGTCCTCAACATATCAGTAGTTTATTTCCAATTAATGACATTGACTTAAAGAAGTGTGTTGATTATTTCCTTTTTAATCCAATAGCTAATAATATTTCTTTTGAGGGCGAATAAAGGAAATATCTGATGACAGGAAAAAAACATTTACAGTTGCGATACCGCAAGATTATTATTTATGGGATAGAAAAACATATCAATGCATTTGATTGACTTTATGTAATGCTTAATCATCCTCAGATAAAATGTGCACATAAAAGTGTTCAAGGCAAATATAAGTGGTTTGAAATTGTCTTCTTGGGGCACTAATTTTTATGACAATGCATTTTTGTTTAAGTATTTTATAATTTATAATTATCAGTATTTTTATAATTTTTCACAGAAATCATAAGGATCCTAATGATATTCTCTGGAATACTGTTCGGGAAACGCTGCATATCGAAATTCTGCTGCTTCTTCATGTAGGAAATAGGAAAGCATTTAAATCCCAAAATAAATATTTTGATAAAGTTGTATGACTTTTTATGATATCAAGTAATATGATCAAGTAATAAAAATAACCATTTCAATGAATCAAGATTATTGTTCACTGATACTGTCCCATTTGAAATAGATTTGGTTCGAACAGTTCAGATACATCTTAAATTGCAACTCATGAATTTTTTTTATCTTACAGAGTTAATGTGCCTGTGCTTTTCGATCGTGCAAATTTAGTTGAGTCGCTTGAAGTTTTTTGTAGTTTTGTCGCCAATACATATAATAAGTTAAATTTTTATTAAAATTTCTGTCACTTTCTCAGCCATTCTTTTATACGTTAAACAAAAGTACCATTTTACTCGAAACATTTTAACAAATTCTATCTTTTAAAGATTGTCAATATTCTACATTCTTTCACCAAATCTTTAATTATCCTGAATCACAGAAATATTTCTATTTCATAATTAAGTCCTTTGAATTAAATTTTAATAAATACTTAGTTTTAATATTTTATATATCTTACAAGTTAATTAATTAATTAATTAATAAATTCTGCTCATAAATTTCTTCAAACAATTTCAACCACTTACTAAAGTTGATATTTGAATATTTTGTGATATTGTTATTTTTAATATTTGGATAAGCTGAACCTGCATAATTTTTGAATAGCATGTACAATTAATATAAATTTCTTTCAATTCACACATATGAATGACATGATCATGAAACATGATTTTACACTCTCCTTTTAGCAAGAAAAACATTTTGAAAAGAGAACCATTGAATATCACTAAAAGGCAACATGGTTATTGCGTACCATTTTCTCTGCAAAGTAAAGATTTTTCCTCTTTAAATATTGTGCTATTCATCCCTTCTTTAGATAGCGCTGTGTTTACGTGACTTTATCTAAGAAAAAAATTTTGCATAGACATTATTTAGAAAAATTCGATATGTATGCAAAATAAAGAAACGTTATTCAAATTTGAAGAAAGAGGTCTTAAAACTTCCATGTGAAGCAAGAATTGCCTCAGAGAATGGTTGTCTTTTTTTTTACCCCTAAAATTTTTAACAAAAGGATTTCATTAATCGCATGATGAAAATATTTTGATTTAATTTTAAACATGACATAAAGGTTTAAAAAATGTGTTTTACAGCCATGCCTTGAGGTTATATTAGCATCAAAGATTTATTCAGAAGTTATTAAAAAGACGGTATAAATATATATTATGTAGATCCGTTTGAAAAATATCAACATTTTATTTTCCTTCAATTTCTAGTACAGTAGTTTATTATTTTTTTGTTAAAAAAATATTATTTGCAATTTATTATTTCACTGAGAGAAATTTGTTTTGAATAAGATCATTTATGAAATTTGTTATGCATCTAATTTATAAACAGAATTTTATATTGTAAGGTGAATAAAGTGTTTTTCAAACATATAATTTACAGTGTGTCTTTTAACAGAGAGTCGGTACCTTCTATACTGACAATGTTAAAATGGCAATTTTTGATATATATTTTCTCAAAAGTACTTCAGTTAGAGAACATTGAAATTTTTTCAATACATAATATAAATTTTCTAAATTACACAATAGTGAACTTAAAAAATATTCATATAAATTTAAAAAATATATTATTTAACGATAAACATCTATGAAATTATAAAAAAGTTCAATTTATTATAATAAAATGCATAAAATGAGAATATTTATAATTATATATATATATATATTCTATTACATGAGATGCATATCGACAATATATATATAAACAACTTACAATTTGAGACAATCTCAGTTTGGAATTACATGAAAATTGATTGGATTTAAAAGATGTTAAAACATTAACGTATTCCGGTTGCATATCTGTATTTCCCTTATTATTTAATTTGTTATCATCTTTCCTTGTCCTATTTAACCTTTTTTTTTTTTCTTTTTGCATTTATGCTTGTAAAAGTGTCATTTTTTGCTCTTAGTTGTTTCTTTTCACTGAGGAGTCTGACTGTGGTAATCTGTGGTAGTCTGATACTCTACACACAGTTTCAACAAAATATTTGGCATCTATATTAGTGCATTTGATTAGTTCAATGCACAAATACATATATATATATATATATATATATATATATATATATATATATATATATATATATATATATACACTCATGTCCGTAAATTAAGGATAATTCAGAATCACACAGAAATTGAACTCTAAAATAAAAATTTCACCTGTAGAATTTTCACACACATCTTGAAGAAGAATATGCAAATTACAGGAAACCATCAGATGGCGCGGATAGTACGTCACAATGACGAGAGTGTAAGAGAGGGGTATATAAGGAATGGTGGCAAACAAGTAAAATTGTTCACAAGCGCTTTAAAAGCCTTTCAGCGCAATAACCGCATAGTTATGGCACAAAGGAAGTATTTGGATGATTTTTTACGTGGTAGAATTATCGGACAACTGCAATGTGGACGTACCCAGCTGGAAATATCCGAGGAATTTGGAATCGCCCAGAGTGTCATCTCCAGGCTTTGGCAACGGTTCCAAGATGACGGTAATGTGAGTAGATGTTACAGCACAGGTCGCCCCCGAGTTACAATGCCGAATGAGGACCGGTATTTAGCAGTTACTGCCAAAAGAAACAGACGGAGCACATCATAAGACCTGTCTCGTCAGCGTTCTCTTTCTCTCAACCTGTCTCGTACGACAGTTTCAAGGCAGAGCATGTACAGACGCTTAGGGCACATTGGTCTATATGCTCGTAGGCCTGTCAGATGTGTTCCACTTACCGCAACTCGCTGTCGCCTGCGATTGACCTGGAGTAGACAGCATGCATTGTGGACACCGCAACAGTGGTCTTGTGTGATGTTTTCCGACGAGTCCAGGTTTAGTTTGCAGTCTGATTCTCGCCGGACTTTCATATGGAGATCGCCAGGTATCCGTTGCCACAAAGAGAACACCATTGAACGACACCGTTACGGTGGTGCAGGATGACGGTGATGAAGGAATTTTTCTTGGTTCCAGAATTGACAGGCCTGCATGTTCAGAGTGTAACGATGACAGGCCACATCTATCGGGATGTCATTCTGAAACAACATGTACGTTTGTTTCGGGGCGCCATGGGTGCTGAATTTCTGTTTATGGATGACAACGCCCGTCCTCACCGTGCAAACATTGTAGACGAATGCCTTCAATTGGAGGATATCACCCGTATGGATTGGCCAGCATACTCACCGGACTTGAATCAATAGAGCATTTGTGGGATATGCTTGGTCGACGAATTGCAGCCCGTCAACCCCCTCCCACCTGTCAACCGGAACTTCAGAGGGCATTGCTTGATGAGTGGTGTAATATTCCCCAAGATCAGATTGATAATTTGATACTCAGCGTGCCTAGGCGTTGTAAGGCCTGTATTGCATCGCCCGTGAGACATACTGCATATTAACCATCATACTAACCATGTTGTAAGGTTTTTTTTGTAAATAGGTTCTTTTTGAAATTTGCTCAGGGTAAAAATCGCAATTTTTATTAATTATGTCAAACATATAGCATCTTTTTGCTCTTTACCTTTTGTTTAATAAATAGACATTACAAATAAGTCAAATTTGTTTTGCTTCTGTCTCTTTCTTTGCCTGAACTTCATTATCCTTAATTTATGGACATGAGTGTATATACTCATGTTTGTGAAAATTACGACACCATGAAGGACTTACGCGAGTGAGCTGAAATTTTTAGGAAATGCAAATTAGTGCATGATATGGAAATGATTAGAATTTCAAATCCGTAGCGCATGCGTATGCTAAGAAGCGCCCTTGAACGGCGGATGGATCCGAATAAATAGACGGCTGTAGCGAGGCGTGTATGGTTATGGGTGGTTATCAACTTGTGATAAAGGTTAGCTCAATCGTTACTTATGCCTCTTCGACGAAAGAGAGCGAGATTTGAACAACTTACAGAGTTTGAACGCTGGAGAATCATCGGCCTTCGTGAAGCTGGATTGTCTTATCGTGCAGTAGCCGCTCGTGTGTAGCGTAACAGCAGCACAGTGATGCGTCTTTGGAAGCAGTGGACGGACGAGTGTCGGACAACTCGGAAATCCGGGAGTGGACCCCGAAATGTGACGTCAGCTCGCGATGATGAACACCTAGTCGCATGGCTCTGACGGACCGTACAGCTTACTCTAGACAATTGGCAGCACAGTGGTCAATAGCTACAGGTGTTTCATTGTGTGTTTCTTCAATTCGTAGACGTCTGCTGCAGCGTGGACTGCGCGCAAGGACTCCTTAACCTCCCTGCGCGCAAGGTCCCTCTCATGCTAAACCCATCGCCGCCTGCGGCAACAATGGGCCGCTCAGCATAGAGACTGGCGTGCTGATTGGCAGCATGTCGTGTTTTCTGACGAATCCCGCTTTAATTTGTGGTACCATGATGGCCGCATTCGTGTCCAGACGCTATGCCGGTGAACGCCACCTTCCGAAGTGCATTATCGAACGCCACAGTGGACGAACATCCGGAGTTATGGTCTGGGGTGCCATAGCATATCATGGACGATCTCAATTGCTAAGAATTGTGGGTAATCTGAACAGCAACCGGTACATCAGTGAAGTTCTACAGCCCCAAGCTGTTCCCTTCCTTCAAAGCTTGCCAGGCGCTGTATTTCAACAGGACAATGTCCGCCTTCATATCGCTAGGACTGTTAAATCCTTCTTTGCAACGCGGCAGGGTACAGCTTCTTCCTTATCCTGCGTATTCCCCGGATATGTCGCCGATTGGACATGTGTGGGATTTCGTTGGTCGGCGTCTCGCTCGTGATCCCTCGTCCTGTTGCTTCTGCAGACGAACTTTGGGTGCGCATACAAACAATATGGAATGCTCTTCCTCAGACAGACATTCAAAATTTGTTTGACTCCATGCCACGTCGTGTAGCAGCACTTATTACGGCGCGTGGTGGCTACATAAAATACTGATTCCGATCTCTCGTTATTGTTTGTTTGCTTTGAACATTTAATCATTTATTTGGACCGCTACCACTCAACTGTGTATTAGATTTCATTCAATTATGACGATTCTTCATGGTGTTGCAATTTTCACAAACATGAGTTTTATATTTTGTAGTGTGGAAGTTGGACAAACCAGAGTGTAACTGGCAATCGTTGAGTTCAGAAATTTGAGGCACATATTTGAGAACTCACAATTTTTTTTTTACACAGGCACAAACACCACACATATACAATTAGAGACATATAACATTTAACACATTCATTATAATAAATTTAATAATAATAGATGGATAATCATATAATTATAGATTCATGAAACGACTCCACTTCTAAATCGGAGACCCGAAACTCTGCTACACGTAGAATGCGAGAAATATACTTCCTCTCGGGTGAGAGTCTGTAGGGCAACTAATGGGCCGTGATGTGATATATTTTCTATATACTAAACGTTTCTCAGTGGGAGCGCAGGCTGCGCGGTACTTCTTTCGGGTGAGAGTCTGGGGTCGAGGTGAATATTGTTCCTGAGCGACACGGCGTGCTCTGACAGTGTGAAGGAAGAAGCATGGTTACATCTTTTAAATGATTCCAAACTTTTTTTGATATTTTCAGATACATTTTGTGTTGTAATATGCATCGAGAAAAATAAATGCAAATTTACAGGAAAACTATATTTAATGGATTAAAAATTAAATGTTAAATTTGATTTAATGGGAATCTATATTTTTTCCTAATACATGCATTTGGTATCCAAATGTTATATAAATATATATATATATAGTGTTTTGTTTTTTTTTTCCTCCTCCCGTCCATTATTTTATATAAATGTGTTGAATAAATAGTGGCGATATTATGAGGGTTTATTTTCGTGAGCCGACTTCGTAATATCATTTTAATAAGGAAAGCTTTGCATAATATTATGCAAAAGCCTATTCAGTGATGCAAATTTTAATTAAGTTCGTCTAAGTGTAGGAAAATTTCACGGCAAAATATTTCTCTGCCTGTAATTTTCTTACTCAACTGCTATAAGATGGCAAAAGAATAATTTTATAAAACCTTTCTTAAACCATTTTCATTATTGTAAACTTGAAGTGTTTTTGAAAGATTCTTCTAGTTGATGTAAGTTTTTTTAGTTGCATTTCTTTTTATCTAAGTTTAGTTTGATATTTTGAAATGAACTTCTAAGTTTCTTTTAATTAACTTCAAAAAAGGTTTAGGTTTAATATTTTATGATATTAAAAATTTTTAAAAGATTTTTAAAGAGTAATTTTGATTTTATTTATTTTTTTTAATAATTTCAAAATCTATTCCATGTGTAAATAAACAATAGGATCAATTTAATTTTAATTGCTTTTTCATAAAAAATATTACTTATTTGTAATTAAATGCAATGTTTTAATTTTAAAAGCAACTTAAATATCTATCAATTAATAAATTAATAATAGCACTGATTATTTGTAATTTATCTTATTTAATAACAAATAAAGTCATAATTTATCTTTAATTCAAACTTTAAAAACATAACACAAATAAATTAAGCTCATTAAATTTAATAAATACTTTTAATCCTAATTTACAAAAATAAATAAATAAATTATTTTATATGACAATAGTTTTATACTATTATACCTATTTTTTTTTTCAGATCAATGAAACACCGGGAGATACATTAGATTTTAACCAATGGATATCATTAATTTTAATAAGTTTGGATTCATCTATTGTTAGAATCTTTAAAAAATACAAAAAAAAATGACAGCGATGTTGAAATATAGTATTTAAAATACAAAATAGAATATAAAAATTTTACTACTTTAGTAGAATCATCAGGACTTTCAAATGAACAATGCCTATCTTCTAACAATTCAAGATTCAATTTATTCCTATAATTTAACATTTTTTTTTTATATTCAATTTTTTTATATTTTTACCACCCACATGTTTTCAACTAATATATGTGGCAAGGTGGTACATCTCCCTTCATATAGTGTGTAGTAAAGAAACCTGGAAAATACACCAAAATTAAAAGAATGGTTCATTATAAGAATTTTCACAAATGAAGATTAAAGTCAATTAAAATTATAGTGGAATGCTAAAATATGGGATGCTAAATTTGCGATGCTGCTCATTGCAATTAAAAACATCAAGTTGTGATGCAGAAAAGCATTGCTAATATTTCAGCATTATGAAATGAAGCATGTTGACAAAAGGATTTGATCATCAATTTTTCAAGCAACCCAGCCAAGCAGATGACATATTATATCCATTAATTGAAATATTATATCCGGTAAACTTTCTACAATTAACAGGCTTACATTATATGATATTTCATGATGCAGGCAATTAACAGGCTTACATTATATGATATTTACATTATATGATAGACATCTTCCTCACTGACGAAAATGAAGCATGTTGACAAAGGATTTGACCATCCATATTTAACCAGCCAAACCGATGACATATTATATTCTTTAATATATTGATATAGTATATCGGGTAAACTTTCTACAATTAACATGCTAATTATATTTGGATTATATGACAGAAGCATGTTGGCAAAGGATTTGACCATCTATTTTTACAATGATCCCAGCCAAGCAGATGACATATTATATCCATTTTTTCGATATTCTGTCGTTGACCTTATTATAACCTTTGGAATTTTCAAAATTAGAACTGATTTTTGAACTAATAATTTTTTTTTTTTTCTCTTCTTTCAAAATATCATATTTAATGTCTTTTGCTTTACCAACAATTCCTTCTATATAAAAAAATCATTTCTATATGTATAAATAAATTATTTTTAACAGATTCAGAATCGGTTGTTTGAGTTCAAAGATTAGAATTCAGTTAGTTTGTAAATGTATAATAACTTAACAAAGATTCTCAGTTTACAATTTATTTCAAGAACTACGAAATTGATTTCAGATAATATTTTGAAAAAAATGAACAGAAATTCATTGTTGGTGTGAAAAAAAAATAATAAAAGATATGATAAGAATACTAAACTATGTCAGAAATATATGCAAAACATTGAAAATAAAACCAAGCAAACGTGAAAGATATCCACTTCCACTTTTGGTTACAAAAAAGATAAAAAGTTTGTGAAAAGATGATACAAAGAAAAAAAAAAAGAAAGAAAAGAATTTTGAGATTTGTAAGTGCCGCTATGCATGAAACTGTCTAGCCCAGCATTTAGAAATCACGTCTTCTGAAGGAAAAAAAATGTGAATCCATCTCCTTCTACCTCAAGTGAAGTGTGAAGAAAATATTCAGTGGTTGGTGGTATGTTTGCCGCATGGAAGAAAAAAAAATAAAGAATATTCACAGGTATTCGCTGAGATTTTATTATCATTGGCGTGCTTAGGGAATTGAGAAACTGGATTATCTGAAGTGGAAAAGGATTTACGTAGGAGAAGAGTGGTATCTATATAAGAACTTAGGCTCTGTGTCCAATGCAGTTTTTGATAGGATTACGAAATGGAATTGGAAAGTAAATATGTCCGAAGAAAAACTATTTTGTATCTCTTGTAAAAGTGAAAGATATAATAAATAGGTTCAGATCTATATACTTGTATACGATTCTAGATAATATCTTGCTAAAAAGTATAAGGTGAAGTTTCGGTTTATCTAGTTATAGTTATTTAATTTTAAAGTGTTTATGTTTCATTTCATATTTAACTAAGCGTGTAACTCATAAAATACATAAAATGCAAAAAGTAAAATTTGATCTTATTGCACGTCCAGAATTGTAAAAGTAAATATGTCCTAGGAAAAATTATTTTATATATTTTGTAAAATAAAAATACATAACAAATAAGTTCTGTTTCTATATACATGTATACAATACTAGATGCTATCTTGCAAAAGTATAAGGCAAAGTTTCAGGTATGTAGTTGCAGTTATTTAATTTTAAATTGTTTATATGTTCCATTTTTATTTTACTAAGCCTATAATTCATAAAGTACAAATGAAAGTTTGATGCTACTGGAAGTCCAGAATTGGGAGCGTAAATATATCAGCTGAAAATTGTTTTGCATTTTTTTTGTAGCTTTTTTAATAATAATTTTTATTATATTCATTTATATAATTTATTCAACTGTAAGTATTGTGACATTTCTTTAAATATTAATAAAAAAAAGTGCGCGCTCCATTTCAAAAGGGCAATTTGTAAAATTACGAAACATAATTTATCTTAATTAAAATCACATTTGGAAAAATAGACATGTTTAAGAAAATTTGTAAATTCTTCGTATTTTGCAAAACAATTCTGTAATTGAATAAATTTTTTTATTTATGAACTACAATTTTATTCATTTTTAAGAACAGTTCAGTTTATTTTGTTTGATATAAATCAGTTTTAAAATGTGTACGCTTTTTATCTTGTATTTAATTAATGTCTAAAATTTTTAAACATTAAATTATAATTTGATACGTGTTATATTTTGCACGTGTGGCGTTAAATTATATTTACATGTGTAGCGCGTGTTAATGTCTTAAGAAGTTAATGTTTTGGTTATATTCTTTGCACATGTAGCAAATTATATTTTACGTGAGCGTGTGTTAACGCCTAGTTAAACAACATTGGCAACTTTATTTATTGTTCAAAGAAAAAAAAATGGCTGTTGTTGCGCTTTAACATTACGAATGTAATTGTGTCGTAATTTACTTTTTATTGTGGCGAATCTGGGATTCCAGAAAATAAGTGTTATTTGTAACGAAAGCGTAAGATTATCGAAATCATAAAATTTATTTTTAACGAGAGAGATAACGTAAAATTTTATGACTGTTAGTGTATATCGTTTTATGTTAAAAATACGCTTAAATACGGTTGAATAAAAACCATTCTAATTTTGATTTTTCGAATACTTGACACCTCAGTTTAAGGTTATTTGCTATTAGAATGAAGGATTACAGCAGATTATGTGCCAGATTAAGATGTACATAATATATTGCATACAGTTTCTGCCAACATAACATTCAACCGGGATATGGCTGGAGGTTAGCATCCTTCTTGTAGAGTTCAACGAAAAAGGAAGAACATATATGCTTACAGATTTAACGTACCAATTCCCGGCATAAATATTAAAGTTTTCAGTTCACTTTGTAAAGTTTTGAACTAATACTATTTGATTTGGAAATGTAACATGTTGTCCTGCCAGGTTGCTGATTCGTGGTCAAAAGGTACTGATGGGCAATTAACGTGAAAAGAACAATCATGATCAATCCTCTACCACCTTACCATTTAAAAAAAAATTAAGAGAATCGATAATTATTGTGTTGATGTGTGTAAAGTGTTTAGTTTCGATTTTCGGACTGCCTGGTAGGTGTTATATGGGTTTTTTCCCCCATACATGAAAACATAAATGTTAGAATTTTTCACAAGACATTCTCATTCCTTCTCTCATCATCCCTCTGTGAATTGTTCATGACATATGCACAAGTAGAACACGGACACCCACGACATTCAACAACAACAACAAAAATTACCATAGATTCTCCAGCTTTTTTTTTTTAAAGTTAACTGCATAAAAATAAGTTTTGAGTTTTCTACTTGCATATAGATTTTAAATATATTGCATATCAATTAATAATTCAGATTTTTAATAGATGAGAAAAATTGGGAAATGAAGATTAAGGAAGAAAAGCAGAAGAACTTGTTTGATATATTAGGAATAAAAACATTAATGAAAAGATCCAATCTCATAATAATAATTTAATTGAAGGTTTCACATTTGATTAAGAATGTTGTTGAGATTAAACAAAATGTTGTTATTTTTGTTTTGTTTTAATGTAAGAATACCATTTGCTTTATTTCATAAACTGATCATTAAACCGTATTAAGATATTTATCAATTTATAATGATGACATGTGCAACTAACACTGGGTATTTTAGGTTAACTATTTATTCTGTTATTTACATTTATGTTGGAGAAAATGTTAAAATATTCTAATGGGTAATAGGGCTGTCTATTTCAGGTGTTCTATCAAATCTACTGAGTTTATTCTATAATAAAATAGAAAATAAGTTATACGTTATTATGGATATCAAACCCAGCTACTTTTGAACGCTAGTGCACTAATTAGTATCTACTACCATTCTGATAAGAATAGCCATTTTAAAGAAATAACGGTAGATATATTTTCATGGACATTTAATTACAATGGATGAAACACTGATAAAAGTGCATTGATAAATATACAAAAACCACTGATAAAATATCAAAAGTATATCATGTCTTTATGTTTGACGTAATTACTCTCTTATTATGCAAAGATTAAAATATGCCAAAGTATAAGTAAAATATGCTCTTAAGGAATTTATGATATTAATGTCAAATATTAGTTATTTTAATAATGAAATATACATAAACAGTTTGCTATAGGTATATATATAATGTATATAATTTATATATATATATATATATATATATATATATATATATGTTAGCAGTTATATATATATATATATATATTATATATATATATATATATTTCCCGAATGGATAATTTTTGATATAATTTTAATTTAAATTGTAATTCTAGAAAATGGGCTTAAGTAATATTTTTTTAAATAGTGCTTTCTGTATATACTTTATTTCTAGATGAATAGACATTTTGAATAGTGAATCAATTTTTCTTAAACTAATAAATAACTACATTAAAATATAAAAGGGTTTTATATTTTGTTTTTGGGAGTGTGTGTGTAAAAATATGTTTAAAGGATTGTCAGCGTCTCACTCACCTCACTCATATATGCCACACTTCAAACTTTAAAGGTGGAAATTAAAGTTTGCTTCAAATTTGAGATTAGGCTTTTCAAAGCTCCCCCATTTTGGAAAATGGATATAGAGGAAGAAATGTTGTTTTTATGAATTATCATAAAAAAACTTGCAGCAGGACATTCTCATGAAAACTATACTCGCCCACTATTATTAAAGAAATGCATGAATTATGTATTTAGATTGATACAAAGTATGTATGGCATTACAGTTATTCTGTTAAGGTGAACAAGGCAAAAAGGTCATACCAGAAGCTTTATAACAGAGGTATGAGGAAATAATGGAATTACACATTTAACCTGATGTGGCAGAACCACTTGGAGTTTAACAGATGGTTATTCTCCAGGGTTTAAGAATCAGCCCCTGGCAGGAGATGTGGCCACCCATGGCTTTGGCCATTGGAGGTCAAATCAGAGAGTCACACATTGGTGATTCTGGGGAGAGGCCTGGAGGGTTCCAACAATGTGTTAAATAAATTTGCTTTGCTAAAAAAACTTTCAAGATCTACATTTAAAAAAGAAATCTATCAACACTATCAGGGGACAACAATGAAATGTAAATAGGAGGAGCAGATTATCTGCAGGCTTTACCTGAATGAGTGACTATCAATGGCGAAGCTGTGATTCCAAATCAACACGTCTTGCATTCATTGCAGATTAAGGCCACCACCAGGAACTAAGCGACAAGAAAGTGCTCCTCCTTACCAATCATATTCTCTATTCTACCCCCCGCCTTTGCCCAGTGCTCCGGGCCAGGGGCTGTTTACAGACGTTTATCCAGGCTGCTCCAGCCACCTCGTCCCCATGTCGAGGCGCTGAGAAATGCCAGGCCTCTCGGCACCCTCACCTCAGACTCGGCCTCGGACGTCCTAAAGATCACTGGAAGCCCAGCGGATGGTTATGAGGAAGCTGAGAAGCCAGCATAATCCACACGTCTCCACATCTTGCTCAGGGCCATATTCCACAGTAAACGCAGTTTCACTGCCCTCCAGAAGGCTGCCACCCAGCATAGCCTGTAACCCAAGCAGCAGCTCTCAAAATTTACCACTTTGATTGATGTCGCTACAATCGTCGACGAATACTAGGGTCATTACGACCATGAGCGCAAGTAATGATCAATGTGGAATGAAGATCAGGTCTTCATACAGGAGCTCAGATTCACTTCCGATACCATGCTGCTCAAAGACCATGAGGAGATTATGCCCAGATTGAAATTATCATATAAAATATTTATCATGCAAAAAAAATCTTCCATTTTACTATCAGAGGAAACCCATAAGTAAAAGTATTCAAGGTTTAAAATTCATTAAGATGCTGACATCTTTCTTTTTCAGAAAAGATAAACAAATTTCACAGAAATTTAACTAGTTATTTAAGCACATATGATTCTCAGTGCTTTATATTGGTTTCAAAGCATGACCTCTATTTTGCAATCTTGCAAGAATTAACTTCAAGGCATGCATTTTCAGAGATCAATGTAAAAGTAACCTCCAAAACTAATTTATACTTTGAAAAACTCCATCAATATAATCTGTTTATTTCAAAGAAAGATCAGGAGATATATCACTCTTGAGCTGTAATACCAAGAGGTAAGCATGAGCTTTTACAGTGATGATGTATCACCACACTGTGGCCTCCGAAGGTGACAGTTAGGTGATGGCACGAGTAATGATGACCCTGTGATACAAGGCAGAATTTCTGAAATCAAAAATTGCTATTAAAAAAAAAGAATAGTGTCTTCAATCATAGACTGCAAGTTCTAAAATATATGTCTTTGGTTGAAAATTGCTGAAATATTTAAACACATAATATCATATTGTATGAAAAACACGTCTTTATAAGATGAAAAAGAAGTGTGAAAAATTGAAAAGGGCGTATATTCAAGAAGCAGACTACAGCTTTCATTATATCTTTTTCAATCATGCGGAAGCCCTAAATGATAACAGTTTTGAATAAGGACTGAGAAATTGCTCAGGTTTTCATAGGACACAAGAATTTGTCACACATCAAGACCAAGTTGATTTGTTTATCATTCAAAAAAGTCGATGCAGTTGTATTCAGCTGTTTGAGGGAAGATATACAAAGCTATGTGATTTTACATACATAAAATGTACATTTTACTGAGAGATTAAAAAAAATCGTAGAATAGAAAAATAAGAAATGTTTCTGGTTTATATTAGTATTTGAAAGAGTTACAACTTGGGGTGTGTTTTTCTATGTTGGAAAAAAATAACTCTTTTGAGAAGCTATAAATTATATCTATATTAGAAACAATAAAAAAAGTTTCAAAGATTGTATTTAATTTAGTTTCTAAACAATAAATTATAAAATTCCAATTAAAAATTTTTAACTTTATTCTGTAAATAATTCTTTAACATGTTGGAAATATTTGCCCAGACGGGAAATAGGGCATATTATCTATTTAATTTTTAAGTTTTTTAATAAGTTATTATTACTATAAACAATATAGCTTCTACATTATCATTATTTTCAAGAATGTTAGTTGTGATGAATATATTTTTGAAAAAAAAACCAGATCACGAAATTTAAAGAAGGAGCTTTTCTAAATAAAATATAAAAAAGAGGTTTTAGAGAGATGCATTTATTTAAAGCATTTTTAAAAACAAAAAAACATTTCATTAAAATAATTTTTATTTTAAATCTACCATAATAAAATAAAATTGTCATGAAGTATATAAATTAATTAAAAAAATAATTGAGGAATGTGTCTATGTAAGGTTTCAGTTTTAATGCATTATTGCTTATTTAGAAATTGAATAAAAATTAAATAAAATGTCATTTAAAGATGAACCATGATAACAGAGAATATAATAAAAATACGAGCAATATTATTAATGTATAATAAAAGAGTACATTCATTTTTCATAAGAATACTTTTTGCAGAAGTCACCATACAAATCGTGATGAGAAGCATACAATGGCACATACATTGTGACCATTATGTACCTGAAAAAAATTCTTCTGATGAAACTGAAATATGATATATTATATTTATAAATAATGGTTAAATATTATTATCATGTGGATTTAAGGATAATAAAATGATATTAGGAAATTCAGCAGCAATACGTGGCCGTCTTGATAAGAGTACCAGCATGGCGTGTGCGCTGCTGAGGAAAAGTTGTGAAAAAATGATTAGAAACATTGATTTTTGGGAAGACCAGGTTCATTTTTGATTGAAACATTATTATGATGAGACATATCATGAGGGGGGAAATCATTTGATATTAGTTCAAAAGGTTT
>BPLR01003298.1:0-74814 GCA_021605095.1 Caerostris extrusa
AAAGAGGGGTGAAAATACTTCAAAGATTGAAGCATATTCCCTTCTCGAAGTTCTGAGTCAATAGAAGATGAATTGTTGTTTGGATACGAGTTATCTCCTATTTTTGTTGTTGCTGTTTCTCATTCCACTTGGTTGACAACAGATCCCAGGGACTGTCAATGGACCCATGTGTTCAAACAATGAGGCTACATTTATGGTAGTTGGGATAAACCTTGTATGGAGTAAAAAGCTTGAAATAGAGAGTACACACTTGTTCCAAAAAAAAGCAACAGAACGTATCCACCCTTTTCAATTCTTGTCTTAGCATGTAAGAAATGTTTCTTGAAAATGTCTGAAATTTTTCTTCTTCTCCTCGAGTCATCTTCTTCAAATTTATGTGTTTTCGAAAGATGTAACAGATAACATAGCTAAGAAATCATATCCCTTTGTTAACAGCTCTCCATAATCAATGCAATACATGATAGCAACGAGAAAGAATTTTCAATCAGCCTTCTGAAAACCCACAACAGCAATAATAAATTCCTTTTATAGCAAATTTTTCAAATTATTTCAATAAAAACTTCCAGAATTTATTATTAATATTTTTAATCTCCACCTTGACTTTATTTATTGATTTATTATTTTTGTATTTTATTTACTTATTATTTTATTTATTTCATTTTTTATTTCATTTATCATTTATTTTATTTGGCCTTACTCCTTACCTATTTACTTACATATTTTAGTTATATTTTGAAAATTTTTTACTTCCACATGAAAAAATCTATATATATATATCTTTTTTATTTTCAAATGAATAAAAAAAATTTTTAAATATACCTTGTAGAAAAATATTCTTATATTTCAGCACTCTTCCTGCAATAAACATTTATGCAAAAACTTTTTTTTGTAATATTTAATACGAAATCTCAGTTCCTATGAATGTTACAAATATGACAAGCATAACAACAAATAATGTATAAAACAAAGTATAAAATGAGAAAAATCAGAACAGAATAAACAAAATTAAAAAGATTTCTGAACATAAAATTCAGAAAACTTTTCTTCCTCAAGTCATCATCCATTTAATTAATTATGTATGTTTTATATCTTAGGAAAATATTCTTGATTACATTTTAGATTGATAAAAATGCAAATTTTGAATGAAATAATACTTTCTCAGTTACGGCAACTCCTGGGAATAAGCAAGTTTAAAAAAAAAAAAAATTCGCCCGAACAGGGATCTCCGAACCTCTGGACCGTTAGGTTAAAAGCCTAACGCCTCTACCGACTGAGCTATCCGGCTCTGTAGTGTAATTCTACTAATATTTTATGTCATCACAAACAGATTCTATTCAGTTGTGATAAGATAATGTTCAGAAAATGAAACGATTTTAATAGATAAGCAGCATAGAAATTATACAATAGTAATAAAATAGAGAGTGCTTCTCAATGCGGAAGTGAACAGAATTTTGAGGTTAACATCTACCGTCCTTTTCATCCTGTAGAATTCGGCGTTTTATCGCCTTTCTCGTTCCTTTCCCCCACATATTTTCGAAGGCAGTTATACATTTTCGTATTAATATTCATATATTTATTTAACCAAAACTGTACAACTGGTTAACACACAGATAAATTCTTGTAGTAAAAATAAATAATTAAACAAATTAATATATAATAATAACAAACAGAATTACAATAACTGGTAATACTAACTTATTACCACAATAAATGGCGAGGTATCTATCAAAATAATCCATTTATTATAGTAAACATTTTTTAACAACAGAAACAACATTTTTTTAAAACATTGAATTTACATTGATTTGTATACGATTTATTACTACGATTACTATAAGTAGAATATTACCATGTGATTTAGAGTATTTATTTTCTTTTAATTTATTTATTTCTTTTTTATTATTTATTACGTCATCATATTGGTACTTCTTGCAAGATAAGGGTAGTAGCATTTGCTAAAAACTGTGGAAAAAAATTAGATTTGCAAAATTGTAACATGATAATATTTTTTTAACCGCATAAAAATTATACATATTCCTATGAATGATGTCTGTTGTAAAATGAATTGCTGAAGTATTACTTTAGAGTGTAATAGTTCTTAAAAAGTAATCAAACGGCTCCTTGGTGGTAGTAAAAAAATTTGAGAATAACCCCATTTTAACTCCTTTTTTATTTTCACCTTAAAAGTTAGCCTTTCTAATCATAGATTGTTTATTTTTTTTTACTAAAATTTTTCGTTGTTCTAAGTACTACTACAATCACTTTTAGTCAATTTTAATTCTTATAAATATTTGCTCATAATTTTTCAATGACTGTTTATTGTGCTTGTTTAGTAATGCAGGTTCCATGTATGCTTTTGTCATTTTTCTTTCTTTCCCCCTTCTGAGAAGATCATTTTATCCAAATTGTTAATCTAAAAAGGGTCAAACCAAACAAACAAGGCGGAACCAAACAAAGTTGAAGAACCACTGATCTTCTTGGTGAAGCAAAAAGGCCCAGGGTGGGGCCAAGGTCGCCCGCTGACTGGCAGATTTCCGAGATAGGGATGTTTTCTTACAGGATGGGTTGTCAACCCTACGCTCGAAAAGTCATATTAGACGCGACTTCCTGTTAAAATCGATTGCGAGCTACTACAAACATCTAGGCACCACCGGAATATGAAACCGAAATCTGTACTGTTCACTGAGCGCTAGAGGAGAACCACTCGGCCGTCAGGCCTCTAACTACTCCACAGTGCGATCTGCGTCTACAGGCCTCCAACCAATGATCTGAGTCTACATATTCTGTAAACTATGTCTACAGATGGCAATCCTAACATGTACCGAACGAATGCAACAATGCCATAAAAGATTAGTTGAGTACACAAAATTGAAAAGGCAGAAAATCTATCTCGCAAACTGTGAATAGCCACTCTCAAATTGATTTCACTTACGCGGGTTTTGAAGAATTATACCAACTCTTTAAGAACCGGATAATACCAGGGCAGGAACGACAGGAGGTCCTTTCACTCAAAATGTACGTACTTATTTGTAAGTGTTTCCATTTATATAAGTTAAACGCTTTAAAATGGAGGAGGAAAGATTCAAAAAAGTATGAATAAGGAGATGGATAGAGGGAGGGGGATAGAAAAATCAAAGGGAATAAGTTTTCAACACTGAGGATGAGTTCACTATTTGAAAATATTTGACCAGGTGTTATGGACGGCTAATATTTTAATAATTTGTTGAACTTTTTAAGCAGTAATTCCAAAAGGGGTGGTACTTTCAAAAAGATTGAAGAGATCTCTTCGAAGTTCTGAGTCAATAGAAGATGAATTGTTGTTTGATGCAGAGTTATCTCCTATTTTTGTTGTTGCTGTTTCTCATTCCACTTGGTTGACAACAACATCTAGACCAAGTCAATGGACCCATGTGTTTCTCAAACAATGTGAGGCTACTTTATGGCAGTTGGGATAAACCTTATGGAGAAAAGTTGAAATAGAGAGTACACTTGTTCCAAAGCAACAGAACGAGTCCACCTTTTTTTTTTTTTTTTTCTTTGTCTCAAGCGTAAAAACATGGCAAGAAATGTTTCTGAAAAATGTCTGAAATTCTTTCTTCTTTCTCCTCGAGGTCATCTTCTTTCTCATCATTTATGTGTTTTCTGAAGATAAATAGATATAAGAAATTATTATCTTGTTAACAGTTCTTATAATCGTAACACTATAAAAGTGATGCAAATGAGAATTTTTCAATTGGCCTTTCAGAAAAACTACACAGGAATAAAATTTTTGCAGAAATAAATTTTCCGATTATTTCATTTAAAACTTAATTTATTTTATTTTTTCTTTTTTTTTATTTATTTTAATTTTTAATTTAATTTTTATTTATTGATTAATTATTTTTTTTTTTATTTTATTTTTTTATTTATTATTTTTTTTTTTATATTATTATTTTTTTTTTTTTTTTATTTTTTATTTATTTATTTTTATTATTTTAGTTATATATTAAAAAAAAATTTTTTTTTTTTATTTATTATAAAAAAAAAAAAATCTATATATATAGAGATTTTTTATAATGAATAAAAAAATTTTTTTTAAATATACCTTGTACAAAAAATATTCTTATATTTCATCATCTTCTGCAATAAACATTTATGCCAAAAACTTCTTTTTATTTTTTTTTTTATTTTATTTTATTATTATTATTATTATTTTTTTTTTTTTGTAATATTTAATACGAAATCTCAGTTCCTGGTGAATGTTACAAATATGACAAGCATAAAATGTAAAAAACAATAATGTATAAAAACAAAAGTATAAAATGAGAAAAAAAAATCGAGAAGAGAATAAACAAAAAAAAAGATTTTAAAACATAAGAAATTCAGAAAATTCTTTTCTCCTCAAGTCATCCATTTAATTAATTATGTGTTTATATCTTGGGAAAAATATTCTGATTTCATTTTAGATTGATTAAAAATGGCAACGTATGAAATACTTTTGAGTTACTATAACCTCGTCACAAACTTAAAAAAAAAAAAAAAAAAAAATTCCGACCGAACAGGGACTCGAACCCTGGACCGTTAGGTTAAAAGCCTAACGCTCTACCGACTGAGCTATCCGGGCTCGACGTAATACGTTGACACTACTTACCACAATAACATATAATAAAGTTTTTTACCTAAAAATAAATTTCTTTTTATAAAAAAAAATTATACTTAAGGACAATGAGTCCAATACATAATAACTTTTTGTCATAAATATTTCTATAAAATAAAATGGAGCATAATGATTTTTTGAAACAAATGCTCGTTAACTTTAAAGATTCTAAAACGATTTTATTAATGCTTGAAAACTTTTTTTAAGAAAATATTCCTTTTTTATTCACTAATAATTTCATTGTAAACAAGCATTTCAGGTCAAATAATTAATTATAACATAAAAAAACAATGTATTGTTTGACAGGATTTTATAATAAGATTTACTAACTTTCCCAATTGTTAAAATGAAAGAGAAAAAATTTACCAAACATATAAAACAAGTATTATTAAGGAGAAGCACCCTAAGTTCCTATAATTCAGGAATACAGGATACCTAATACAGGGAATTCGAACCCTGGAGCAATTAATTATGTGTTTTACATCTAGGAAAAAATTTTTTTCGATTTTTTTAGATTAATTAAAAACCGCAATGAATTAAAGAATTTACGTTCATTCAACCTCTTCATCTTACTTTTACAATGGGTCGATATTCAACCGAAATAAAGCATTTGATTTCGAGCATAAGATGAAATTAGAAAAAATAGTTATAATTCTAAATAATAAGGTTAACTCAAAAGATGTGTCAAAACAAATGACAGATGAAGCATTGATTTTGATTAAAGGCTACGCAATTTTGAGCTGCAACATAACTTACAGCTGCATTCGCTAATAATTCTTGTTTAAATATTTATTTACTACTATTATTATGGGACAGAAAGAGTGTTTTATATCAACTGGTTGTGGTTTTTTTTTTTTTTTTTTTAAGTTGGTTAGATGAGATTAAGATTCGGTTTTTTTAAAAGTTAATATCGATTTTTTTTTCAAATATAAAAATAATTCTTCAGGGTGTCCTTATGAAAGTACTGACTAAATTTAATTAATTTTTGAAATTAATAGGATAATAAAACAAATAAATTTATTTCCTTAATTTCCAAATCAAGATAAAGTAATATTTTTTTTTACATCTAAAGAACTTATGATCAATTATTATGGATCATAGTCTATTATAAGTTATTATTATTACGTTATCAAAATCAATAAAATAACTAATTTAGTCGTATTATATTAATATGTTTTTATACCGATTCTGTAGTAAATAAATTATCAAGTTAAAAAAATAAAGAAGTAGAATCATTAAAAAGATGTTATTATAAACAACGTCACTAATAGGGAAAAGAAGTTACCAAAATCTGTCTAAGTAAAGATTATATTTATTTCAAATTTAAACAAAATAATCTTCTAATTAAATTAGTTTTATAATTATTTTGCTGTTATATTTCTATTCTGAATTAATTACGCATGAACTTGAATGAAAAAATTCCGCCCGAACAGGGACTCGAACCCTGGACCGTTAGGTTAAAAGCCTAACGCTCTACCGACTGAGCTATCTGGGCTACGTAGAGTAATTGACAATATTTTTTATGTTATCACAAACATCTATTCAGTTGTGATAAGATAATGTCTAGAAATGAAACGATTTTAATAGATTATAAGAAAAATAGAAATTGTAAAATAGTAATAAAATAGAGAGTGCTTCTCAATGAGGAAGAAACAGAATTTTGGGGTTAACATCTCCCGTCCTTTTCGTCCTAGAATTAGCGGTTCTTCTCTCTTTTTCCTTTCAACCCACATATTTCCTCAGAAGGCAGTTATACATTTTGGCATTTATATACATATATTTATTAACCAAAAACTATACAATTATACAGATAGATTCTGTAGAAGCAAAATAAAGAAACAGTAAAATGCATTTCATAAATGAAACAAATTAATAAGTAATAATAAGAAATATAATATACATTATTACTAAGAAATGATGAAGTATCAAAAATAATTTTGTTTATTGATAGTAGAAATTTAATAGAAATAGAAATAGTAGAAAATACATAATAGAAATTCTTCTCTTTTGCCAGCTCATCAATTACATGATTTATGTGATCTTGAATATTTCGAATGAATATTTATTAAAATTAAACCAGGAAAAACACTGGCTCTATCACACATCTAAGCGCGATAATAAAATTAATACTGATAAAAAAAAGCATTGATTCATAGAAATACCAAATATTTAACAAAAACAATAATTGACGGAAACGGACGTAGCTGTTTCGGAGTATCTATGGGGGAAATATATCCCTAAAACTCCACATAATCATTAATATAGTTGAATTTACATTATTGAAATTACATCGTGATTTTAGATAAAAAAGAAAAGAAAATTTGCGCTATTAAGTTAAATAATAAAAAGGAAGAAGTAAGTTACGCTACTCAGGTACAATTAGGAGTCCGTAACAAGTTTTCACGCGACGATCAGTGAATTAATGAAAAATAAAAATAAATTAAATTAAGAATTTAAAATAAATACATTAGAAAGGAAAACATTAACTTCTTAAGAATTTTAGATATAATTTAGGGAAAAAAAAAATTGCAATAGCCAGTATTTGTGTTAGTTTTGCACATAATGAACAATAAATGAAAATTTAAGGAGCTAAATAGATATATCAGATTTGCAATTTAGCTATTTTGGTCATTTTGAGTTCCACGAATTCTTTTTAGACGTAGGAAGGATTGAAATGCCGCATCGTAGATAGCTCTATGTCTTTTTCAATTCCTTCTATTAGCTCACACTCTCCCCTATATATATCTTGTTCAAATTTTCAATCGCTAATAAAAAATACTTTTTATTCATCCACTCAAGTTCAAATACATTTTTTTTGAACTTGTAGTGGATGACACTTGACGTTAATACAGTTTTTTTCAAATATTAATTCAGTAATTAAATTTAATTAATTAATTTTTAGGTGTTTTAGATTTAAGTTGCATATGTCTACCAATAGATGGCCCAGATAAACTTAAAAAAAGGAAAATAATTTAAAGGACTTTCTGCAATAGAGTGAAAAAAAAAAAAAAAGTAGGAATTGATTAAATTTTTTTTTTTTTTTTTTTTTTTTTTTTTTCATATTACTTGTTCTAGAGCTACTGACACCAGGATCGTATGTAGGAATTGTGCGAATAGCTTCATTGCGAATCTGAGGGCATTTATCATGAATTTTTTTTTAATGTTCAATATATAATCCATTATCGGATTAAGATGAAGATCTTTATGGATTTGTTTCCGTCTAACAAACCACGGAGCATTAATTATACTGGACCTTATGGAAAGTTTTGGCACGTGCACACATTTTAAATAAGAGCTTAATGGCTTTTCATCACTTCATAATATTGGACCTAAAGGTGGAAAGTGTTCATACAAAGATTATTTTTAAATTCCACGTGCACACATCTTGTTCAAAATTTTCAAGTTCTAAATACTTTTTATTCATCCTTCAAGTTCAAATATTCAACATGTATCACTTGATGTTAATACAGTTTTTTAAAAATGTTAATTCAATAATATAAATTTATTAATTAATTTTAGTTTTTACGATTTAAGTTACATATATACCAGATAAACTTTTTATTTATAAAGGACTTTCTACATGAAAAAAATAGTGATTACTTTCATTAAAGAGAACTTGATTTTGCAACTGAAGTTGTCCATTATTTTTAATATATAAAGCTTTCGTAACATATCTAATGCAAACCCAGAGATCTATAATATGAAATCATAGATTGATACAAATGATGGATTGTTTAATCTGAAAAACAATTTTAGTAATATTTTTAATTCAGTTACAAATTCATTATTGGTTCAGTGGTTCCCAAATATGTTCAATTCACTAATGATTATTAAAATATTTAATGGAACCCATTCACGCCAAATATGCAAATTAAAAACTGACAAAAAGTTTAATAGAAATTTAAAAAATTTAGAATGTATATATAGAAAGAGAGGAAAAAAAAAAATTATTTATTTGATTTGTGAAATATAAAAAACAATAAAATAAAATAAAAAATAAAATTATGAAACAATTTGTTGAACAGTTTGGAAGATTGTGCAGAGATTCTTGATATATTTTAAATGAATAGAGAATGAAATAAATAAGAAATAAAATTTATACTCCATAAACTCACATAAATTTGTTTATGTATATAGATTAGGGATTTGCAATATCGGACCAAAAGTTCAATACCGGTATTCGGTATTTTTAGATCTTAATACCGGGATACCAGTTTTATTACCGGTAGCAGAAATTTTAGAAAAAGAAAGAAATTGCAAAACACTCGAAATTGCAAACCATCTAATGCTGTCATTTTACTTAAAATTTCATCCAAATTATCTTTTTTTTTTTTTTTTTAAATAACCTAAAATCCCTGAGGGCTTGGGCTTAGAAACTATGCTTGAATTAGTATCTTCATCGCAATTAGATTCTTTCCTCTTTAATGAATTAGTATCATGTTTCGTTTTTTAATGTGTATGGAGTCCGCTTGTACTTTCTCCATTCACTTTAATGACTCTTGAACATTTTTTACATTGTGCCACCATATTCTTTTCATCATATAAATAATGAAACCAAACCGAAGTATTATCAACTGATTTTTATGTTCTTTAAAGTTATTCTCATTCATTATTATGGAGCACTATTTATAAGTATATATATATATATATATATATATATAATATATATATATATATATATATAATAAATCTGAAAAATATTTTGAACTCTAAAGTATGATATGCAAATACAATGTGAATAACAAACTCACCTATTAAAAAAAATATCGAAATATTACACACTTTCTTCACAACTACAACCTTGTTTTCACAGATAAGAATTTCTAGTTTTCAGATAGCAATTCTGAATAAGAATTCATAGACAAGAATAAAAATTCACGGATAAGAATTCTAAATTTCTAGTAAATACCGAAAACACGGTATGTAAACTTTGGGAATACCGGTCCATTTCTTTACAAAATTGTACAAATGGCTCAAAAAAATAGTGTATTAATTATTCGGTATCATCCATAAAAAAATATATCGTTTTTTTCAGTCCAGCATTGCAATATCCAATGAGTAAAATAATCCATATAAAATTTCAGTATAACCATAGCACTCAAAATTTCATTTCTTTCCGTATGATTTTATTATTTCATTTTAAAAATTCGTAAGTTAAAAGTTACAAAAAATTATTGCATTAATTATTTTTAATTAAATAAAAAATCTTATAAAAAAAATACTTTTTCACGCCAGTACATGACTTATATCCCATGCAGAAAATTGTATATCCAATGAGTAAAATAATTAAATATAAAATTTAACAGTATAATTTTTCAATTTATTTTCTTCAAAATAATATTATTTAATGCAAAAAAAAAATAAATGCTAAAAGATAGATGAAAAGAATATTTTTAAAAATTCTTTCAAATTGAATAAGAAAGAAATGATTAGCTTTTTTAGTGAAGTTTATATTATTTAATGCAAAAATTATTTCAAATCTCAAACCTTTAATTCTGTTATATTTTTCTTAATAAATTTTTTATAAATGTTTTTATTTAAAAAAAATACTTGTTTTGCAACAAGACAACTATGTCTTATATCAGCTAATACTTTATATCAAAATAACTGACATTGCATCAGAAAATTTCGAGGCTTCGAAGTTTCTCAATGCATGGTTAAGAAAGCTAAAGTATAATCAAACAATCTTCAATCAATCGCTTGTAATCAGCAAATATTCTTTTGCAGCTGTAATGAATACTTTCCTGACAATGCCACTACAGAAATAATATCCTTTCAATCTATCGATTAAGAAAGAAATCAACTAGCATAATTTTCATAGAGAATTAAAGTATTCTTTCAATCTATCAATTAAGAAAGAAATCAACTAGCATAATTTTCATAGAGAATTAGAAGTATTCTTTCAATCTATCGATTATGTCAACTATACTGCCCTTCCAAAGTTAAGGAACAACATGTTTTCGAAGCTCACCATAAAAAAAATGACATTAACAATAAAATTTATAGTTTATATAAATGATAAAAACGAACTTTATGCACCGGTATGCAAAAATGATAGCTACCACATTTTCTTTTATAAAAAGGACGAGTTTGTATGAGTGAGAGAAAAATATGCAAATATCAGACTTTTACAACTTTTGTTATCAGATTCGTTGACAATTGGCAGTGGGGTCCCACAATGTCTGAAAAGGTTGCCCGATTCGTTAAGGTGGCAGGCGGTCGGATGGATGGAAATGGGGTTGTCCCAGGTTGATGCTGCTAGGCGTCTTAATGTGCCTCGCAGTGGGGTCCACCGTCTCTGGAATCAATATCAAACCGAAGCTTCTGTGTCTAGAAGACATGTTCCAGGTCGACCACGAGCTATAACACCTGCAGGAGACCATTTATAGCTCTTTCGACTCGAAGGAGAAGAAGCATTTCTGTGCAGCTTACTTGTTGCAGACCACTCTGTAGCATCAGGGAGAAGGATATCCGCGAGTACGCTGCGAAGGAGTCTTTACAATTCAGGTCTCTATTCAAGGCGACCAGTTGTGCGTGTCCCCCTCAACGGACGACAAAGAACTCTTATCTTGGGCAAGAGAACACGCTTCCTGGACCAGACAACGATGGGCTCCTGTACTTTTTACGGACGATTCCAGATTCACACTGGAGAGCGATTCAGGACGTTTGCTGATTTGGAGGGAACAAATCACTAGATATCATCAATCCAACACTGTTGAAAGACACAGCTGCCGAGGTGGTGGAATAATTGTGTGGGCAGGAATCTCCCTCGGTGGTTACACTGACCTGCATGTGCTCCACGGAGGAATTGTGACTGGTTTGAGATATCGGGATGAGATCCTTCATCCATATGCCGGTTCAATTGGCAATTTTTCACTTTGATGGATGATAATGCGCGATCTCACCAAAGCTGTATTTGTTGAGGAATATCTTGAGGGTCTTAGTTTGGAGCGAAGGGAATGGTCAGCTCGATCTCCAGACCTGAATCCGATAGAGCATCTTTGGGACTCTCTTAGTAGACAGGTTGCTGCTTTAAGTCCTCATCCAGAGTCTTTAGGAGAGCTGGAACAAAGCTTACTCCGTGCCTGCTCTTCGCTTCCCATTTCGGAAACCGACAACTTAATTAACAGCAGGGAAAGTCTATGCCGCCAATGCATTCAAGCTAGGCGGCGAGGGTATATCCCTTATTAAAACTCATTTTTGTTATGTTTCCAAGACTGGACTTTTCCAGAGAGATTGCTTTTTTTTTTTCTTTTTGAAAACATTTTTGCATTTTTCTTATGTAAATTTCTATGTTGCAGTCAATACATAACTGTTTTTGTGCACATGTCACCCAAATTTAGTGTTTCTACATTCATTCAATTGCAAATTAGGCGCAAAAAAACGGTTGTTCCTTAACTTTTGGAGGGCAGTATCGTATGATCTTGAGAGTGAATTAGAAGCATCGCTTGATAGTGATTGATATGATAATGAATTAGAAGTATCGCATTGATAGTGATTGATATGATAGTGAATTAAAAGTATCGTATTGATAGTGAATTAGAAGTATTGTATTGATAGTGAATTAGAAGTATCGTATTGATAGTGAATTAGGAGTTTTGCATTGCTTGATCCGAAAACCTAAAGTATCAATCTCCGATCAATGAATTACAATCAGCAAACATTGTATTGCAGCTCTAGCGATACTTTTCTAACAATGTCGCACAGAAATAAGAGTTTCTGCATACCGTATTTTGGACGTCCGTTAGCTTTTTCTCCCTAACGCGCATGCTCATAGGAAATTGCGCATATGTATCTGTAATAATGTTTCCTATGAGCATGCGCGCTAAGGAGAAAAAAATAACGGACTTCCAAAATACGGTATGCAGAAACTCTCTATCCTTTCAATCTATCGATTGAGAAAGAAATCAAATAGTAGAATCTTGAGAGTGAATCACAGCTGTGGCACGTGCCTCTTCCTATGTTCTTAAAAGGATTAGAGGATTGCAAAGCATCGGAAATATTTCAGAAAATAAATGTATGCCAGAAGGCAAACACCAGAATAGAAATGGATGTCAATGGACAATAATCTGAAAGCGAACACCTTTACAAACATCGGCATGACCGCTGTGACAGCCCCTTCACTGCTCCCTTGGTGGTCCCCCTGTCGTCATGAATGGAAAACGATATTCCTACAAGGCTCATTACGTTTTCTGGAAGGGGGTCAGCTTAAGATCGCAAAGAGGGGTCAAGCCGGAATTCTTTCAGGAGGAGTTAGTCATCATTCAAAGCAAATCTGTTTTCGAATGTGCTATTTTTTCCCTCTGGTAGGTATTTTCCCTCTGGTCTTGTTAAGTCTAGTAGCTGGAGTGCTCATGTTCTTGGAGGAAGTATTTTACTCTGTGCTTCACCAATGCTTGTTAGCAAGTGGTCTGTGACTGTGGGAAAGCTGCCCACGACATAAAGTGTTAATAGTGTATGTTATAATAGCATAGAATAACTACATTATGAACTAAAAAAAGAATTTTGTATTTATAAAGAGGCGCAAAGTAATGATACAGTAATACTTATATGTACGGTACAGTACATACTTATACGTATAGACTTAGTATAGAATAGAATAACTACTTTAAGAACTAAAATGACTTCTGTATTTTATAAAGAGGCTGTAAAAAGAATACAGTAAATCTTATACGTACAGTACACTTATACGTATAGACTTAGTATTTATTTTAAGTTTGTAATAACTACTTTAAGAACTGAAAAATGACTTGACATAGAATAACTACATTATAAAAAAGGACTTCTGTATTTAAAAGAGACTGTAAAGTAAATCTTATACAGTAATACTTTGCATGTAGGATACTTATACGTATAGACTTACGGGAATTATTTATTTTATTTTAGTTTGTATTTCATCAGTGCTTGTTAGTAGGTGGTCTGTGACTATGGGAAAACTGCCCACGACATAGAATGATAATGGTGTATGTAGTAATGACATAGAATAACTACATTATAAACTAAAAGGACTTCTGTATATATAAAGAGACTGTAAATTAACGGTACAGTAATACTTGTATGTAAGGTACAGTACATACTTACACGAATAGACTTACGCGAATTCTGAGCAACGTAGTTTGTATTTATTTTAATTTAGTTTGTATTTCACCAATGGTTTCACCTAGCTGGTGGTCTTTGACTTTGGAAAACTGTCCACGGCATAGAGTGATAATAGTAGAATAACTATTAGAGATAGTAGAATAACTATGTAGAAATAAAATAGAATATCTACTTTATGAACTAAAAGGATTTTTGTATTTTATAATCAAACAGTAAAATAACAGTACTATACTATGTACGGTACAGTACAAACTTATACATACAGATTTAATATCGAAGCTACGTGGTTCTTCATCATTTTTATTTACGTTGTTCAAATTATCATTTTCAAAATGTCCATTTTCCTTACAATTTTTCTATTATTAATCAAATATCGATACTGTAGAAATCATCTCATGATTCAATTAATTAATCTTTCGTGAGAGTACAGAATCATTAAAAGGAAACTTCAATTCGTTAGTGTTCATTTCTTAATTCTTAATCAAAACTATTTATTCCTTCTTTTTTTTTTATCAGTCAGTTTTTATATTAATCTCCTTTTGATTTATTTTTGAAACTTGATTATAGATTTTATCTATTTTAATTTTGTATTTCATAAGAAAAATGACCTGTTTAAGAAATAATTGTGGAATAATTTAGAAATAGAAATTATAAAGTTATCTGTATAAAAAAATGCAATTTTCTTAAATATTGTCCTTTTAAATGAAGGTTTTTGTTATTCCTTGGTTACACTTCAATAAAAAAAGCCTTATTGGGGAGTGATTAGCGCTCTGGCACTTAGCGCCACGGGTTTCGGGCTCGAGTTCCGGCGGTGCCATGGATGTTCGTAATAATTCGGAATCCACTTTAAACCGAAGGTCCCAATCTAATATGAACGTTGGGCGTGTGGCTGACAATCCTACCCCGTAAAAGGTCAGACTTCTACCTACGGATGCTTCATCACAACAGAAGCTGCCCTCTTCTTTCCCTCCTTCCATGGGACCACACGGGATCTTGAACTTGGTCTAGATGTTGATGTCTACCAAGTGGCATAAGAAACAACAACACAATTCAACAAAATTTAAATGCTAAGTTGTAGCCCTATTCGTGAATTGCACTAATTTCCGCAAACATATGCAGTCAATTGTAAAGTGCTATAGCTGAATTATATCACGGAGCATTTAGCTATTATAAAAGGGAATGCTATGCCACTGGAATAAGATTACGAATTTTTAAGATTTCAGGGCCGTAGAAAAACAAACCATTGGTTAAATGGTATTCAGTAGATGGTTCTCGTTGGTTTAGACCAGGGATGGCAAACTACGGCCCGCTGGAAGGTTCTGTCCAGTCCGCGGATAGAATTTAATTTGCCGGTCCGAGACAAATTAAAAGAAATATATATTTATGTATCAATCTCCTTTCCTACTTTGATTAATTATTTTTTTTTCTTCCTTTTTTTCAAAGGACTGATGATCTTTTACTTTCTCTATTTGGATATTTTTACCATCTTTCAACGTAAATTGTGAAGCAGTGAGGTCAGATTTGCTGGTTGAATTAATTGAATTGCAATCTAACAATCATCTCAAACAATCATCATGTAGTTGTTTCTAAATATGCCAGAGTTATAGTTTTACAAATCATTATCGAAAGTAAGTTTCCCAAATTTAATATCTCACACCCAGAAAATCAATGCTATGTTTGCTTCATCTTATATATGTGGACAAGTGTTTTCAACTATAGAAAGAATTATTAAACCTTAGAAAGAATTATTTCTGAAGTCGACTGACATATGAGCATTTAGAATCAGTACATCTGGCTTTCGAACTTCAATATAAGGAACTTTAAAAAATGAAATTGCAATTTCATTCATCTCATTAACATATTTAAATTGTAATACTTATATATTGTTTTTAAAATTTTATAAAAATTCATCGTGGTCTGCCAAAATTTTCTTTTTCGATTTTCGGCCCTCTACCGAAAAATTTTGCCCAGACCTGGTTTAGACAAATCAATAACATCATAAATTGCAAAAAGGTTTTAATTGTTCTGATTTCTTAATTTATAGAAATTATAAGATGCGCTGGTGACATGTTGTAAGCATGTTACCATTCTCAAATCATGTAAAGTGCATTTTATTTTAAACTTTTACGACTCTTCTCTGCTGGTGAAAATATGCAAATCTGAAATGTTTTATACTTTTTTTTTTTTTTTTAAAATTACAATTAGAAGTGATTTGCGCTTTACATGTATCTGCGAGGTGAGTTCATAACATTCGGAATTTAAATTTATAATGAAATTTTGATGCGCTTTACGTGTTAAAATTGTGAAAATTTCAAACTTTCCTAACCATTTAGAATAGTTTTATTATTTTTTATTTCCAATGGCAATGCAAGAAGAATAAAAATAGTAATAATAACAAAAATAACAAGGGGAAAAAATACAAAAGAATAAACGTCCAAAAAAATGCAAAGATGACCGAAGTCATTGCCTTAAGAGTTCTCTCGCACGCCAGTAAAGCGCCTCGAGTCGCCGTCAAGTACCGCACATCGTTGGAGGTGGTCTCTGTTCATTGGGCCTGTTGAACCACATAGCGGGCAGCCAGGGTTCGAAAAGATTCTAATGCGATGGAGATGTTCAGCTTGACAGTCATGGCCAGTCAGAAGTCGGAACTGGGCGACAGCGGATTACTGGGTATTGCTAAAAGATCTTCAGCTCTCCAACGGTTTGACTTAATCCCATCTTGAATTTGTAACTCGTGGTTTTTAGTCATTATTTGTTTGATATAAAGTTCTTTAGAATGGAGGGACAGTGACGAGGATCTCATTTGAAGTAGTTTTGAGCCTCTTTTGCTAGACGATCGGCTTGTTCGTTCCCAAAAATGCCACAGTGGCCCATTTAGAATAGTAAAAAAATAATAAATAATAAATAAATAATAAAAAAAAAATAAAAATAATAATAATAATAATATTTTTTTTTTTCCCCCAGAAGAACTGTCCTTTCGTTTTCAACAATTCTAACATGTGATGGAAACCACTGGAAAATGATGCATAATTTTGCTAATGTAAAAAACATATATTATTAAAATAATATTAAAAAAAATTTTCTTTTTCACGCAATTTTTTAATTATTTATTTGAATAGTAAAAAAATGAATAAAAAATTATGTGAAATAGACGTTTTTTTACCAATTATGCATCATTTTCCAGTGGTTTCCATCACATGTTAGAATTGTTGAAAACAAAAGACAAATCTTCTGGCAAAAAAAAAAAAAAAGTTAAAAAGAAATTAAAGAAGAGTAAAAAAAAAAAAATAAATAAATAAAAAAGGAAAAAAATAAAGAAAAAAAAATATTGAGCGGGTTACCAAAGTATCTTGACAGATTGAGAAAATTCCGTATAACATAAAAATTTCTTTATTAACCTTTTTATTTTTATCTTGAACAAATTTACTTACAAAAATTTTCCTTTCCACAAAAAAATATTTAAAATATTCATCATTGGAAAATATTATAATCTTTCCAATTATGTTAGGAACTCCACATTAATAGGTGACCACACAAAAGGTAAAAAAGACTGCAAAAAAAAAAAAAGGAATGAAATACGCTATTTTATTCGGCTATACGCTTCGATTTTCTATTGATTTTCCATGCTTCTTTTCCTCCCTCTCCCCTCACTGCATTCTATCGTAAATGATCTACAATAAAACGGAATTCGTCACCGCAATTTTAACAATAACCAGAAAAAAGTCCACTATTGAAAAAAACTGTTAAACCGGACTTTTTTTTATGTGTTCAGCATTTAAATCTTCGAACATTAACACCATAAAAAAAAAAAAAAAAAAAAATCTCTCTGAACAAAATTTGCGGTAAACGAACGATTTTCTGTTGCGGATTACAATCCATTATTCCACGGATTATTTTTCCACCATTGACAGCACAATGACAATGGCGACACGCCCACTCCGCGAAGGAACAGGGGGAGAGGTAGACGCAAAAACCAAACCGCGAACCTCTCAGCTTTTCAAAAAGTTATTGACAGATGACAGCTCGGCCTTCAACCTACAGCAGTGCGCAATGATTCTTTGTCTAAGGCGGAGTCACGCGGGGAAAACTCTTAAGCTCCCGCCATCCAACCAATGAGAAGCCAGATGGATGTCACGCCCCATTTTCCGCGTTCGTGAAGTTGTGCAACAACTTTCAGAACTCGAGTGAGTTTGACCGCGCTGGTTGGGAGACGATTCTAAGCGGAGAGAAAAAGCGGTTGTTATGGTTATTGAGCCAATTTGATTCGTAAATTATTTGGCGAAACTGATCGATTTCTCCCCCACCCACCATTAAATTTGGCTCTGATTAATTCTGGATTCACGTGGAGTTGAGCACCTACAGGGGACAGAGATGGCCCCCTGTTTCCGATGGACTTCCGAATGTATACCAGCCCTGAGGCCGCCAGGTAGTTTATGGGGAGCAGCATACCCATTTCAAGGTAAAATTAATTGAATTATTTTTAATTACTTATTTGGAACTAGTTGTGTATGGTTTGAAAAATAGATATGGAAATTATTATTGGGGAACTACACATTGATTGTCATATTCCAAGCTAATAAAATTCCATATTAGTTGATTAAATTCATTGTGATCGTAGAGTTCATTTGTCAGAATTTTTCATCCAGACTCAAGCTCTTTATCACCGATATTAAATAATCTTTTAAGTATATCTCTTTGCAATCTCCACTCTATTGGTAGTCTTATAACCATATATATATGTACTATATACACATATGGTGTTCATTTTAGTAAAGTTCATTTGTCAGAATTTTTCATCCAGGTTTCAGCTCTCTACCTCCGATATTAAATAATCTCTTTTTAGAATATCTCTTTGCAATCTCCACTCTGTTGATAATCTTATATGCATATATATATATATATGCATATAAGATTATGTCTGTAATTTTTTAAAGATATATATATATATATATATGTTTGTTCTGAGAAACATTCAGGCAATGGAATTTAACTTGTTTAAATTTATTAAAATAAATTTGTCGAGTTATCTGTGAACAAAATTTAATACTAAAGAGAAAATAAAGATACTATTTTTCGCATTTTACCATAACTAACTCCCCAGCACTACAATCCACATTGGACCTTTGACTCCCTAATAAGACAGACTCCAAACTTGTCTGTCTGGTAGCTTTGGCTTTCCAATTTGGGATCTTTAGATTCTTCAGATCCTTTTCCAACTTCATCAATCCATCTCTTTCTGGGACTTCCATTCTTTTTTTTGGCCCTGGCATTTCCCCTTGAAAATCTCCTTTGTGCCTCTGCTATCGTCCATTCTATCTATGTGTCCTACCATTGAATTCTATAATTTATGATATCCTTTTCTCCAAACAATTTACGTTTCACCATAATTATAGAAAAATGTTCTGATAGTAGTAGATTCCAACATAGATTTTATCTTGTGTAATTTGTTTGTTAAAATAAATCTATTGAATTTAAATCGAGCTTTAGTTAATCTATTCCAACAAACTGAACATTAATATTAGCAATTCTATTTGAGTATTGCCTTTCAATCACTATCATGACTAAGCTGTCGTTTTCATATGTTATTCCCTTGGGATTATTGTAACTAGTAAATAAATTATCTATCTATATATATTGTAAAAGGAAACCTTGTATTCATTCGGTATTTCCTTTATCTACGTGAAGATGCTAATATATTTAATTCATCAATACAGCAAACATAGTAAATTAATGAATTTAGTAAATTTATTTAAAAAAATATTTATTTGATTTTTCTTTAAAAAATAATTTAAAATCATTGTTGCTTATTGTTTTTATTTGTTATGTCAAAATATTCTTTGAACTGCTGACAGGTAATCTTGAAAATTCCAAAGAATTCTGTAAACAAATTTTAATATTAAAGGGCAAATAAAGGCGTATAGTAAAATATTTTGCTAAAAATGTCTGACATCCGTTTGTGTCAACAATGATTTTTGATATTATAGTTTAAATAAAACTGTATTTGATTTTTTTACAACTTCATATTCTTGATAGCATAAATTATGTAATTAACATTTAAAAAAAAAAAGATGTTAATGAAATGTATTAATAAATATATATATATATTTTAAATTCTCTTGTTGTTTTAAAAGCCTAGAAAATTTAAAATTAATCTCTTACGTCATTTTAAATTGGATGAATAAAAATTAAATGCAAAAATCCAATTATATTTACATTACAGAAAACACATTGTACTTTGTTCATAAATAGGGGAAAGTGATAATTTTTAAAAATAATTAATAATGGAACTATCTGAAAAATTATTGGAACTTGGATAATTATTAAGGTATATTTAAGTGGTTATCTACTTGCTAATGTTAATAAATGATAACTACTTAGATCAATAGAGATCTTGACTATAGATTGACTATTTTTTTAATATTTTACTCAAGTTTCATCATAAAATGCATCAGTGATAATAAACTATTTAATTATATTGCTTGCAAAAAGGAAAATAATAATATGAATGCAGCATATTTTATATGCTTTTGATTTTATTGTTAGTGTTAGATGATCCATTTATTCTAAAAGGCAATGCGTTCATCTACTAATTCACAGATTAATTTGTACTTTATGAAGCTAATTTAAATGTTTAATGCATTAATTCAGCTAACATTGGGAAATTGTGATACAAAATAATGCATTAAGAAATAAAATTTCTGTTTTTCTAAAAAAGAAGAATGTAAGGTCATTTCGAAAAACAAAATAGGTATAGTTGATTCTGTATTCTTTCATTCACATACATGTTATATACTATGTTTGAACTCTGTGTGAAAATTAGTTAAAAATATATATTTGTATCGTGTTTTATTATAAATACATATACACACACACTATATATATATATATATAGATAGATAGATAGAAATATATTAAGTAATGCATATTTTAAATTAATATTAAATATTTTAGGAAAAAAAAAAGGAACAAGAGACCTTTGTATTTGTGACTAATCAAAATAAAATTTCTTTGGTTGTAATAATTTACTTCATATGAAAGAAAGCCTTACATTATTTATAATTTCATATAGCATTTCATTAAATAGTTAAGAGATTTTAGTCGTCGATTCTTTCAAAAACGACAATCCATCAAAAAAGTTTAATGACAAAATAAAAATAAAAATTCATTTATTTGCATATTATAATTGCATTGTTTTTTCCATTAAATCTCTGCATTACAATTGTCTATTGAAATATTATTCCTCCATTAAATCCCTGTATTGCAGTTATCTATTAAAATATTATTTCTCCCTTAAATCTCTGTATTGCAATTGTCTATTAAAATATTATTCCTCCATTAAATCCCTGTATTGCAATTGTCTATTGAAATATTATTCCTCCATTAAATCCCTGCATTGCAATTGTCTATTAAGATATTATTCCTTACAAATGACAAAAATATTAAAATATTATTCCTTATTAATGACAAAATAAAAAAATCCATTTATTTTTATTTGCATATTATAATTGCATTATTTTTCCATTAAATCTCTGCATTAAATTGTCTATTAAAATATTATTCCTCCATTAAATCCCTGTATTGCAATTGTCAAAAAATATTATTTCTCCATTAAATCCCTGTATTGCAATTGTCTATTAAAATATTGTTCCTCCATTAAATCCCTGTATTGCAATTGTCTATTAAAATATTATTTCCATTAAATCCCTGCATTACAATTGTCTATTAAAAATATTATTCCTCCATTAAATCCCTGTATTGCAATTGTCTATTAAAATATTATTCCTCTATTAAATCCCTGTATTGCAATTGTCTATTAAAATATTATTCCTCCATTAAATCCATGTATGAAAATTATACATTAAATCATTATATCTCTGATGACCTCTATTGGGATTCTCAATAGGAACACAATTTTCCTTTTCTGTAATACAAACATATTTATTCATTAAATGTGCATCTTGGATATTTAATATCTAATAATAAATAACAGTAAAATAGAGAAATTTAAAAAAATAGTCAGGGAAAAATTCTTTTGATACTATTTTAAAATCTTTTAATGTGTCTAATTAAATATTCCGAATTCAAAGTTCTTCTATTCTTTTGAATTCTTTTCTACATTTATATATGCATAGATTTTTTTGTTGAAGTAATTAGTTTTTTAATTGCTAAATCGAACAATTCCAGAAATATTGTATCAACAACAAAGTTCTGATTCTAATGTTATTTGAATTTACTATCTTGATATTTATTCTTCAAAAATTTTAATTTGAGCATGCTTAATTAATTAGAAAAGGCTAACTAAATGAGTGCCATTTGGTGTCAACAGAATTTCAATTAATTACAGTTGCATTTTATTAGCATGTTTTAAACAGAAAATTTTCCTATACTGAATATATTTTAAAATCGGTTTATTGAAATAGTGATATTTTTTTAAAATTATTAAAAGATATGAAAAGCTTCGAAAGCGAAATGATAGCTTTCTAAATTATAACTGTTTCAAGATTATTGGTGAACTTATTATAGTTTAACTTATTACATAATTTAGGAGGACAGGAGAACTTATTACATAATTTCCTCTATTTTGTGATTTATACTAAAGTTTGTTAACTAAACTTTACAGTTTAGTTAAAAAAACTTTAGTATAAATCACAAAATAGAGGAAATTATGCTTTGTTTTAAAAGGAGACCGGTAAGCCTTATCTCCGCCATGTTAAAGTTGGTGGATTTAACCTTTTTCTCAAAAAAATGTACCTTTTTCTCAAAAATGGTGAAAGATAAGGTTATGTAATTTTTTAGGTAGTTAGACTAGGTAGTTCCCTATCTCCGCCATGTTAAATTCACCAACTTTATGTACCTTTTTCTCAGAAATGGTGAAAGATAAGGTTATGAAATTTTTATGGTAGTTCCTATCATCGCCATGTTAAATTCACCAACTTTATGTACTTTTTCACAGAAATGGTGAAAGATAAGGTTATGAAATTTTTATGGTAGTTCCCTATCATCGCCATGTTAAATTCACCAACCTTATGTACTTTTTCTCAGAAATGGTAAAAAATGAGGTTATGAAATTTTTATGGTAGTTCCTATCTTCGCCATGTTAAATTCACCAACCTTATGTACTTTTTCTCAGAAATGGTGAAAAATGAGGTTATGAAATTTTTATGGTAGTTCTCTATCATCGCCATGTTAAATTCACCAACCTTATGCACTTTTTCTCAGAAATGGTGAAAAATGAGGTTATGAAATTTTTATGGTAGTTCCTATCATCGCCATGTTAAATTCACCAACCTTATGTACTTTTTCTCAGAAATGGTGAAAGATAAGTTTAATATGAAATTTTTACGGTAGTTATAATATGTCTTATATACTTTAACAAACCATTTTGTTTCTGAGTAAAATTGAATTATTATTATTAACTACTTGTTGAAAATCACTTTTAAATTAGCTTTTATGGTTAAATATCAAAGGTAACATAAAATAAATAATTCTTAACAAATCATCAAAGCCTTATGTTAAAATATGTGATATAACTACGATATAAGTGTCTTTAAAAAATTGATTTCTTAAGTTTCATAGATATTGAGAAAAAAAGGAACATGAACCTGAAAAATCCAGTTTTTGAAAAAAAATACATTTTAAGATGCTTTTATTTATGATTAAATATCTAAATTTAATAAAATCCTGTTTTTGTATGAAAGATTATCACTTTCTTCTTCCTACAATGTCTCTTCTAGATTTCTTTTAGCATTTTTGATATTCTGATAGTTTCCTCTCATTGTCGACAATATGTTATTTATCTAAATATTCCATACTTTTAACGCAGTGATAACCAGGAAGAATTCCAATCTTGGATAAAGTTGTTATATTTTTGTATGTTTGTTGTTACACTTTGTTATATTTCATAAAGCGCAAAACAGCATCAAAAACATCAAATTTTAAAGTTTCAATGCTTACAAATATAATTTTTGGTACACGAGTCCAAATGGCACTGTTCACAGATTCATTAGGATTTTTGTTTTCCCATGGAGGCATTTTCTTAGGAGCTCAGAGTTTGCCAGGTATCTAAATTTAGATTATACATGACTTCCAGGACATGACATATATGACTATGTTACTTATATGGCTTCCACTATTGGAAGTGGAACACGAGTATGCTTGGTGTGGTCATATGTTTCGTCTTTTGCTTGGGCACGATAATTTAGTGTTTAGACAAGAATCGAGAAATATCAATTTGACTTCATATGTGCTTTGAGAAATAAATATCAATAAAAAGTAACAATATAAACAGTTAAACACTGTAAAAATACTTATAATTAACTTTACAGCTGCTGGTTTTTCAATAGCGACAAAATAGAAAAAGTTTAACAGAGATAATAATAAAAGTAGGGCATTAACTAAGGTGCCAAGTGGTTTTGTTTACATTCGCCAGCCATTAAATGGTTCATAATCTGTAAAGTTCGTGCGGGCGTTAAGAAAGAATGAAAAATTCAAGCACTTCTGTTTTTTTACTGAGCAAGTAAGATATATCATTGGAAAACTAAAAGTTCAAACTATTTATTGATGTAAAAAGTAAAAAAATCGATTTTGGCTTGACTTTCATTTATCTGATCTCCTTAACTACATTTTTTTTTCTTCTTTTTTTTTTTACAAGTAGAAAAAAAAGATTGTTTTAAAGGTCTTTGCTTAGTTTTTATTCAAATTTATTCTAAAAGAATTAATCAAACTTTTTAAGAATTTTAAGTTGCCTTTTCTAGCTGTGCTTTCAAACTCGTAATAAAACTAGTGCAAATTTCTTCAAAATTATATATTTAGGTTTTAGTTTTTATTAGAATTTTGTTATGCAATAATTTTTGCTTTTTAAAAGTTTAGTAAAAAAATTCATTCCATATATCGTCTGAAAGGAGTTTTATTTTTATATGTGTAGTTTTAGATATTAATGAAATTTGGTTATAATTTTCGGAAATAAGAAATAAATTTGAGAATTTGACTTAGTTTAAGTTTTGTATTAGAATTCTGCTATTTAAAAAAAAAGTTCAAAAGCAGGCTACTTTTGAAAAACAGGCTTCTTTTGAAAATATAAAATATGTATAAATGTAAAGTAAAATAATAAAACTGTACCCTTTTATAACACAAAAACTGTAGAAAATATATCTACAATTTATTATTGTCCAAATTCCTTTAAAATACTGAATTATTTTTTTAATAGAAGAAGCAAAGTAATATTTTTGGTATAATCGAAATAGAAAAATTAAGTTCTGATTCTAAAAATTTGTAACTGCAATTTTAAAATAATAACAATAAATAAATAAAAAATAAAAAGCAATAGTGCTTAGTATTCATTTTTATGAATTGTTTAATTAATGAATCTCCTTAAATTGGACTATGTAAGATAATAACTGGTATGATCTTTCAGTCTATATGGAAATTTAAATTGTAAATGTAGAAATTGAAGAGAATTTTTAATATAATTAGTAACTTGTTTAATTCGCCTATTTAGATACTTAGTGAGTTTATTTATATTTACTTAGAAGTTTTTCTTAAATCGTTTTTTAATCTAAATAATTAAAAAAGCATAATTTACATTTTCTGTAAATGTAAGAAATTACTCATGAATAAATTGAGCGAGAAATAAATCTTCATAAAAAGCACAGAATTTTTTTGTAATGAATATAACGTTGAAATAATCAATTACTTTTCGTGTATATCTTTCAAAAAAATAGTTCAATCGTCTATTCTTAAGTGTTCCAAACCATCTTTTGAAATAGCCGTTTTATTTTTTTGTATATATTTGAAAACTCAAATTTACTCTATTTAAAAATATTAAAACACCTTCAGCTTAATTTCTTTCTGTTTTCTATTATTTCTGATTTTTTTTTTTTTTTTTTTCGAATCTTATACTTAAAATTTGATTAATAGAATTAAAACGACAAAAATTATGATGAATTTCTCTCGTTTACTGTGACAATATCTAGGTTTTATTCCGAAGATTTTACTGATTGCCATCTGTAGAACATGAATGTTCCAGAAAGCATTTCCAAGAATATTAAAGAATCTTCATTGGTAAGAATAATTCCAAATACTGTTCATTTTGTACTTCCAAAACTATCACTAAGACTATTATGTTAGATTACTTGTTTCCATATTAGTCAGAAATAGTAAATTGAAAACTCAACTTTTAGCAATGCCCTGAAAATCTTGAAGAATACATTGAAAAGTGAATAATTAGCTATAATTATTTCTATATATTTGAAAAGTCAAATTTACTTTATTTACAAATATTAAAACACTTTCAGCTTAAATGCTTTTCGTTTTTATCATTTAGGAATTCTTATTTTTCGAATCATATACTTAAAATTTGACTAACGAAATTAAAACGTCACAAATGTTGACGAATGTCTCTCGTTTACTGTGACAATATCTGGATGTTATTCTGACAAATTTACTGAAGTCATCTGCAGAACATGAATGCCACATAAAGCATTTCAAAAATATTGAAGAACTTCATTGGTACAAATACTTCAAATATCGTACTTATGATAAGAGCAATATTATAATTATGACAACGACTACTATGACTCAATTACATCAAAATTATGACTATGACTACGTTGACAGATTACTTGTTTCCATATTAGTTCAGAAATAGTAAGTTGAAATTCACCCTTGAATTGCCCTTATATTGAAAAATGCATTGACAACTTTAGAATTATCCATTTTTATTTCTACATATTTGAAAATTCAAATTTACTTTATTTACAAATATTTAAACACTTTCAGTTCAAACACTTTTTGTTTTCTATTATTTCTGAATTCTTATTTTTCAAATCGTGTACTTGAAATTTGACTAACAAAATTAAGAAGACAAAAATTTCGACGAATATCTCTCGTTTACTGTGACAATATCTGGATGTTATTCTGACAAATTTACTGAGGTCATCTGCAGAACATGAATGCCACATAAAGAACTTCAAAAATAATTCCAAATACTTCATTGATATCGTACTTATGAGCAGTATTATAACTATGACTATGACTGCTAAGACTCAATGGCATAACAACTATGACTATGAATACAATGATAGATTACTTGTTTCCATATCAGTCGGAAATAGTAAGTTGAAACTCCTTCTTGAAATGTCCTTATATTGAAGAATGTATTGACAACTGAAGAATTAGCTCTATTTATTTCTACATATTTGAAAATTCAAATTTATTTATGTACAAATTTACTTTATCTTTCAAATCTTATACTTAAAATTTGACTAACAAAATTAAAACGACAAAATTTTTGACGAACATCTCTCGTTTATTGTGAAAATATTTGGGTGTTATTCTGACAAATTTACTGATGTTGTCTGTAGAACATGAATGCCACACAAAGCATTTCCAAGAATACTTCAAATTGAAGAACCTTCATTGGTAGAAATAATTCCAAATACTGTTCATGTCGTACTTCCAAAACTATGACTAAGACTACAATGATGGATCACTTGTTTCCATATCAGTCAGAAATAGTCAGTTGAAACTCCTTCTTGAAATGCCCTTATAATGAAGAATACATTGAAAAATGAATAATTAGCCAATTTTTATTTCTACAGATTTGAAAATTCAAATTTATTATATTTTCAAATATTAAAATACTTTCAGCTTAAATGATTTTTGCTTTCTATCACTTCTGAATTCTTGTTTTTCGAATTTTATACTTAAATTTGAGTAACAAAATTAAAACTACAAAATGTCTCCCGTTCATTGTGAAAATTAAGTTAATATTAATGAATATGTGGAAGTTTTCGAGCTATATTTACCCCATAGATCCTCCGAAACGGGTATGTCTGTTTTTGTTTTATGACAAAAATTTTGACGAATGTCTCTCGTTTACTGTGACAATATTTGGGTGTTATTCTGAAGATGGCCTCAAATTTACTGAGGCCGTCTGCACAACATGAATGCAACACAAAAGCATTTCCAAGAATAGAAAAATCTTAATTGGTACAAATAACTCCAAATATTGCTCTTATCTTACTTCCAAAACTATGACTAATTCTACAATGATCGTTTACTTGTTGCCTTATATTGAAAAATGCATTGACAAGTGAAAAATTAGCTATATTTATTTCTACACATTTGAAAATTCAAATTTACTATATTTTCAAATATTAAAACATTTTCAGCTTAAACGATTTTTACTTTCTATCACTTCTGAATTCTTGTTTTTCGAATTTTATACTTAAAATTTGACTACCAAAATTAAAACTACACTGGTATATTTACTCCATAGGTACCCCGAAACAGGTATGTCCGTTGTCGTTTTACGACAAAAAATTTTGACGAATATCTCTTGTTTACTGTGACAATATCTGGGTGTTATTCTGTCATATTTACTGAGACCATCTGCAGAACATGAGTGTGCCACACAAAGCATTTCCAAGAATACTGAAGATTGAAGAACTATCATTCATACTTCAAATATTTCTCATATCGTACTTCCAAAAGTATGGTTAAGACCAGCAATGATCGATTACTTGTTTCCATATCAGTCAAAATAGTAAGGTGAAAATTCAACTTTGCAAAGCCTGGAAAATCTTGAAGTTTCTTTGAAGCAGAACGAAACATCAATCATATCAATTTCCTTTGAAATATCCACTACACATCATGCCGCTACGTTATATAGCTTCAATAGACATACATTCATGCTTTTGAGGAATATTCTATATTCGTCTTCACTTTGAAAAAGTACTTTTAATAGGTACTAAGTATTGAAAGTAGTCAACTAAATTCTAAGGATAGTTCTCCCTGGAATTCTTGTATACAATATCTACCCTATAATTTACAGTAAAAGTAAACATCAGAGTCACAATAGAGCTCCTCACTCACAAAAAGAGTCAAAAGTTAGCGCCACCTGGGCGTTTTAAAGTGAAATAGTTTTTGTGGTCAGGTTTACAAATTATCTTCTTTTTGTAAACACCCTGTACTTGATTTTATCACACTCTAGCACAGGGATGGGCCAACTCCGGCCCGCCGGAAACTTTTATACGGCCCGCGGATAGAATTTTAATTTATCCGTCCGTTTAATTTGTCCGTCCGTTAATTTGTCCGTCCGGCAAATTAAAAGAGATATGTATTTACATGTTATAAATCCATCTCCTTTTCTACTTTGAATATTTTTTTTTCTTCCTTATTTTCAAAGGACTGATGATCTTTTTACTTTCTCTATTTTTGTTCTACAAAACATAGTTAAATCGCCAGAAATAGCAAGCACAGGCAGCTTTCAATCGGTAAAGTGTTAAAAGAGGAAGTTCTTTGTTAGTTATAGCTGTAGATTGGCGCCAACAAGCGTTATCTCTTTCTCGGGGACCAGACATATGGAAATTCAATATAGGTGAATTAGACCACAAATGTTGCAGACTGCGCATTTTAAGCTCCTGCCAGCGGCTTTTCCAAAAAATTTAATATCTCACACCCAGAAAATCAGTTCTATATTTGCTTCATCTTATATATGTGAACAAGTGTTTTCCACTATGAACTTTAGAAAGAATTATTTCAGAAGTAGACTGACAGATGAGCATTTAGCCTCGTTCCTTTAGAATCAGTACATCTCCATTCGAGCCTCACTATAAGGAACTTTAAAAAATGAAATCGCAATTTCATTCATCTCATTAACATATTTAAATTGTAATATTTTGCATATTGTTTTTAAAATTTTAAAAAATTTATCTTGGTCCGTTAAATTTTTTTTTTTCGATTTCTGGGCCGCGACCGAAAAAGTTTGCCCATTCCTGCTCTAGCACATATCCCAAGCCCTGGCCGAATTTATAAAGTGAAACTTATTGCCTCATGTATGTTTTGTCATACTTTTTATATCAAAGAAATAAATTGGTAAGCATCATTAATAATAAACTGCCGGCAAGTTTTTGCTATGGAATTCGGAATTTAATATAAAACCCATATTAAAAATTATTTTAATCTCGAGTTTAAAACATCTAATAATGAATAAAAATAAGCGATAATACATAAAATCAAAAGCAAAATATCAAAATGGTATCAAATGCTAAAAGAGATATGATGTTATTTTCCATTCTTAATTCTTAAAAAAAAAAAAAAAAAAAAAATTATTGCCATCTGGTGGAAATAAAAATAATTTTTTTATTTAATCAAAAAATTATTAATAAGAATTTTTCTTAATGTTTTCAATTTTCGCCAAATAAAATAGTAGAAGTCCATTTAGTTTCTTTGAATTTAAGTGCTGTATATTTTAAAAGTAATGCCAATATATGGCCTTGTTATAAAAATGCAATTAATTATTATAAACACGTTGAAGTTACAGTTAAATACAACTGTGCAAAAAAATTAAGAAAATTTTTTGTTACTTAATTCTTTTTTTAATTAAATATTTTTTTTTTTTTTTTTTTTTTATTATTAGAACAAAATTTAAAAGGAACAGATATTAAAAGGCTATTAGTTACCAATTTAATTTTAAAATATTTATAAAAACAAATACAAATTATTTTGTTACTCAAAAATAAATGAGAAGCTAAAAAAATCGTCTGCTTTAATGTGTTTAGTTGTAGTGTAGTTTCAAAATATTTAATTTAATTTTATATGAATTTGATTTTAAATATCATTCTAATAAAAGCAGACGATTTCTGAAGAATGTTTTAAAGCGCAGTTTTATATTGAAAAGTACGGTTTTTATTTATTGAATAGAATAAAAAAAAATAGAATTTTTTTGAAAAATTAGAATTCTTTAATAATTTTTTCACTCTGCACCAGATAAAATAAAAGATTTGGAGAAAAAAATTAAGACTTTTAAGTGCTGTGGTAAGTTGGAATATCATACGTATATATAATTTATATGTTATAAATTAAATTCTTTTATTTATTAAAAGTTAAATTAATTTTAGTATGAAGCTTAATTATGAAATAATAGTTTCAAATAAAATTATTCATATATACTATAAGTCTAATTAATACCAAGAAAGCATATTTATTTAATTTAGATGTAATATTTCCCTATTTAAGAAACAGTGTTCATTAGAATGTGTTATACATCAAACAATAATAAGTGATCATAAATGTTATCATGTAACTTTAATATTAGCTCTCATCTTTATTATTTTTAAATTACTCAGAGCTGTAGTATTCAAAGTTTTTCTACTGTTTTCTGTGCACCTCTTAGCAAGAGAAAAAAATTTCGATTCCTTATTAATTATCGCAATATATTAGATGTTTATTATTAATTTTTAAATTTTATTAGCAAAATAAAAATTAGTAAGAATTTCTTTCTTACAAAACAGATTAAATTGTTCAGCATATTATTGTTATTTATTATAGCTAATTAATTTATTGAAATATAATGGTAAATAAATTCAAATATTTAAATTTGTACTTCGATAAATAATTAAATACTTTAATGTTTAAGTTAATGAAATAGATAATAAGGCTATTTAAGAATAGCTTTTTCATCTGATGTATCATTAGAACGTTCTCTTCAAAAATATTTTTGATTAACTCGTGATTTGATAGCAGCCAAATAAAAAATAATAATAATAATAAAATATTATTGTTAAAGGAATACGATTTTTAATATTTATTAGATTTTAAAATGGGGTAGTGTTAAGCTCCTGTAGCATATCTTCAAGCAGCACGTACCTCCTGGGTAATTCTAAATAAGTAACAGCGGTGCAGCCCTTACTTATGGCATAAAGAGATTAACTGTCTTTGTATTGTCAGCTGCATTAGAACAACAACAACAGATTTAAAATCTGAAATCAGAGACTGATTATTATTGATTTTAAAGCTCATGGTTAACAAAAGCACGTTCATCAAAAGTTATGACGTATTATTTTTTTTCTTTACTAAAAGCAATTTAATTTTTATTAGCTCACATATCTCAATGCTACACTTCTGGTTCAAACAATAGTTCAAAAATTTCTAGAAATTAAGGTAATCAAAAAATTAATTTGTATACGAAATCAAGATATATATATTTTTTCTAATGCAGTAATTAAATTTAATTAATTATTTTTGGATACCTTTTGCAAGCGCTTTACAGACGTTGCATACTTTCATTACTCAGTAGATGCGCGTGATAAATTTGAAGATAAGCCATGGAAAATTATTTAAAATGACCCCGCAACTCTCTACAATCCTATGAAACCGGGACCTACGGTTTAAAGTTTTTTCGAACCTTTACAAACATCCATGTTTTTACCGCCGGGATATCAAGGCGAAACCTGTGGACGAGCGCCAGAGCGCTAGCCACTCGGCCATTCAGGTAATAAAATAAGATATAGAAAGGCAGATAAAATACTTTGCAGGAGAATCATCACATTGCTTAATATGATAAAGCAGTAACATATAGACATTTAATGGATTTAGTTTAAATTTGTATGAAGTATCTGAGAAATATATTTTCGATTAACTCGTGATTTAACAGCAGTAGTTTTTTTATAGATATTTAGTTCTTATAATGCCCTGGGAAAAAGGAACTTGCTTAAATTAGGATTAAGAAGATCAATGGCAAATATCATTTACTTTATTATATACTTTTTCTGTTGATGAACTCTGAATTAACTTAATAAAAAAATGCAATCATAAGTGTATAATATCATAATATATATATATATGTATATTAAAGTAAAAAAAAGTTGCACTTCGAACTTTGACTTTCTACTACAAACAAAAGATTTTTCACATAATTGCAAACTGATGATTTAATTTATTTCTATTGAATGTTTTTTTAAAGAACATTAAGTTATCAATTTCAAAGATATAAAAAATCATTTTTCTTAGTACGAAATAAATTGTATATTCAAAAACAAAATTATATTTACCTCAGAATTAATTATTTACCATCAACAATATCTGCATTCAATAGAATACATTTACAAAATGATTCTTAAATGATACATTTGTTATTTTAATTTTGAAATACTAAAAATTCTACCAGATTAATGATACAGCCAAGTCAGAAATTAATCTCTAAATAAAAAGACAGCTGAAATTCATTTGCTAATCGTTTGGTGGTACTAGAAAATATAATCGATATTGAAGTGATATTTCTAAAATAAAGAAATTATTTAGAATAATTATAAATATTTTCTGTATTTTAAATCTGATGATTAATTTAATCAGCAATAATATTTGTACTTAGACACATTTTTGTATTTCAAACCTCATGAATTATTTTTGTATTAGATATAACAAAATGGCATGTAGAATAAATTTAATCGTAATTGTGAATTTATCGTAATCGTTAGCAAATGGAACACATTTTTAAGAACAGTAAACAGCAAGCAATGGATTAGATTACAAGAATACAAAATGGTATGTCTATTTGAATATGTAATTTAAAAACTAACCTTTTAAAATACTTTCAAAAGCACAGTATATTTTTACCACGGCGGCACGTGAACAGTTCACAAAATTAGCCGTTTCCGAAATGCTTCCACTCTTGGCCCGAAAGCCGATAATCATGCCTTTGGACGTCGGACAAATCGCTACGTTTCTGCATTACGCCAACGATTGAAATGCTTTCCGATGCCCTAGGACATCCTTTATATACCCTCCACTGCAATGTGCTGCCACCTGCCTTTTGTGATTGGTTTTTTCACGTTGACGTCGAAAGTAGGTGGTGGTGACATTAATGTGACTGGACTGTGCATTACAACGAAAGTTTATCAGCTAAATAACTGTAATTTGAACTTAAAACTGAACTTGTTTAATTACTTTCTGACATTATGCATTAAAAGATTAATTGGAAGAATTTTTGTATATTTGTTATAGTATAATTGCACAGAATAATACTCGTAGGATGGGATTGACACTTAATATAGGATAATATGGAAAATTGTATTATTATAAACGAAATGAATGATATAGCTTTTTGTATAGTGTATAGCATTGTTTTTGGGTTTTGTTGAAAATAATGGCCTGCAGTTAGTTCAAACGTTAACTGTAATTTGGATTTGTTTCATTTCTTTTTTTCTTACATTATTTATTAAAAGATGAATTGGAAGAATTTTTTTATGTATTTGCCATAGATTGAATCTTTACATGGGTTGATATTGCAACATGGGATAATATGGAAAATTATATTATTATAAACGAAAATGAATGATATGGTTTTTTGTATAGTGTATAGCATTGCTTTGAGTTTTTGTTGAAAATAATGGTCTAGCAGTTAATTCAAAACGTTAACTCTAAATTGGACTTAAAACTGGACTTGTTTCATTTCTTTTTCTTACATTATTCATTAAAAATGAATTGGAAGAATTGTTATATATTTTGTCATAGCATAATGGTGCGCAGAATGGACTCATGGGATGGGATTGAATCTTGTATGTGATATTTGCAACACGGAATAATATGAAAAATTGTATTATTATAAATGAATATGAGTTATATGGTTTTGACTTTTTGTATAGAGTATAGCATTGCTTTCGGGTTTTGTTGAAAGTAATGGCTGGCAGTTAGTTCAAACATTAATTGTAAGTTGGACTTAAAAACTGGACTTGTTTTATTACTATTTCTTGCATTATTCATTAAAAGATGAATTGGAAATTTTTATATATATATATTTTTATAGTAAAATTGCACAGAATGATACTCATAGGATAGGATTGAAACTTTATATGGGAGGATATAGGATATCCAACATATAATATGGCAAATTCTAATATTATAAAATGAAAATGTATGATGTGGCTTTTGTATAGTGTACAACATTGCTTCTGGGTTTTGTTGAGAATAATGGTCTGGCAGTTAGTTCAAACGTTAACTGTAACTGTAAATTAAAACTGACTTGTTTTATTACTATTTCTTACATTATTCACAAAAAGATGAATTCAAGGGAGAATAAGGGAGAATTTTTACATATATTTTTAATGTACAATTGCATAGAATGATACTCCTGGTATGGGAATGAATCATTGTATGGGAGGATATTGTAACATGGGATAATATGGAAAATTGTATTATTATTATAAACGAATATGAATGATATGGCTTTTTGTATAGTGTATAAGATTATACAAAATATGCCAGGCCATTATTTTCCAGTTTTGTCGAAAATAATGGCCTGGCAGTTAATTTAAGACGTTACCATGGTTATTGTTTAACAATAATAGCATAACATAAAATATCAAATAATTTTAAAATATCAACTTTTCAACAATATCAAAATTTAAACTTCAACTAAAATATCAACTTTTCAATCCCATCCCAGGAGTCCATTTAGCGTGTAATATTTGAATCATCATTTCAGTTAATAATTGACTTTTCGTACGTGGGACAAGTTTATACCTAAAAATGAACACCAAATGGAACATAACAGTTCCACAATAATAGTTTCCATAACACTTTTTTTTTTTCCTTTTCATTTCAGATCTACAGATAAATATTTATTAATTTATAAAAAAAAAAAATCTATTTTTTTTACAAAGTATCAATTGAAGTATTATAATGTAATAGACGATACTGATAGTCATGAACTTTCTGAATAGTCTGAATTATCTTTCATGACAATTCTGAACAGAAAAAATTCTGATTAAACATAGTGGAACCCAGGTCTAATATCAGGTCTTAGAGGAAATCGTCTGATGTAGAGTGTATATAGCGAATTCATCTGACGACCTAAGTGTTTTACAAAAGCTGATAGAATATGCTTTGTGGACACGTCTAGAGAAAATTTTAATGAAATTAAATATTGGAATATTTATCTGCAATTTACTAAAATAAAATTTTACAATTTGTGTGAAATTCGAAAATTAGTTCCTCTTTTTCAATCAGTAACGGTTTTTTTAATCAGTGAATTTAATCAGTAATCAGCAAATTTATAGATCAGGTCTTTTGGAGGAAATCAATTGATGTAGGGGTGTATAGCATATAGGAAAATTCCCCTGATGACTTGAGTGTTTTACAAAAACTGATAAAATATTAGTGGACACGTCTAGGGAAATTTTTAATATTAAATATTGAATATTTACCTGCAATTTACTATGAAATTACAATTTGTGTGAAATTGAAAAATTAGTACCTTTTTTTCAATCAGTAACGGTTTTTTAGTCAGTGAATTTAATCAGTAATCAGCAAATTTATAGATAAGGTCTTTTTATTTTTCAATTGATGTATATAAAGCACATAGGGAAATTCACCTGATGACTTGAGTGTTTTAAAAAACTGATGAGATATAAGTGGACACGTCTAGGGAAATTTTTAATATTAAATATCGGAATATTTACCTGCATTTTTACTATGAAATTACAATTTATGTGAAATCTGAAATTTGGTACCCGAATTTTTTCAATCAGTAAGGGTTCCTTTTTCAATCAGTGAATTTAATCAGTAATCAGCGAATTTACAACTACATATTCTTATTTTTCATTTTTCAACGAGAATTATTATACATCAAACGTAATTTTTCTTTTCTTTTCGTTTAATTGTTACTTTTTTTGTTTCTAAAAGCAATCATAAGTACAATTTATTAAATAAATTGCAATAAATTTATGTTTTTATGATTGGTATCAGTAAAATTTAGAATTTTACGAACCAGTGATTTTGTCAAGATCATCCATAACTTAACAATTTATTGGAAAAGTAGTAACCATCTAAAAATTAAACTCGAATTAAACTTAAAAATGATCCCAAAATAACAGTTTATTTAATTAATAAAAATATTACCAATTAAATTCTTCAATTTTAATTAGTCAATTTTTCTTCAATCAAAGTTTAATTTCTGATTAAATTTGTTTTTGATTTTTTATGCGTATGATAACGATTGTTATCATACGTATAATCAATATTACATCTAAATTTCGAGAGTGATTTTTAAATTATTTACTTTTAAGGGCTTAATTTTTTAAGATCAATTACTTAAAAAAAAGCAAGCTTTTTTCATTTTGAAGAAGTATGTAAAATAATAAATAACAAATAAATGTTTTAAATATTGAATGTTTTGTTGAGTGTGTGAGAGAGAATTTGAATGTCTAGAATGTCTTAGAGATATCTTAATTTTGAATTAGGCCTTTTGAATTTTGAATATTTTATAGTGGTTTTCAAAAGCCAACTATGTGATGATTGACTCTAACTTTAAGAAGAGGGAGAATAGAATGAAATGGGTAAAGATTGTACTATTCCATACATTAATTTTATTATTCCACTACTAAATTTTTATTACTATTACTATTTTATTACAATTACTATTCATATCATGTTTGTACAGAATAAATATAAGGGAAAAGCTATCGAATTCTTTTTTTTTTTTTTTTCCTAAGAAAAGGAAGGAGAGGAAAGATAGTATTTTATTTTGATAAGAATCAGTTTTATAGGTATACAACTTGAATATTATGAATACTGACTTTTTTTATTAAAATCATTAATTTACTTTTTATATTAAATTTTTCACTTAAGAGCTTTTAAAAAATCCAAAGTACAACAATTTCAAAATAAAAAATGAAATTGATGAATATTTTAATTTTATTTTATATATATGTTTTAAAAATGGAAAAAAAAATTTGAAGTAAGAATTAATGTAGAAGATTTTCCTGAAAATTTCTCAATTTTTTTAATGTAACATGTGAGGAAAAATATTAATATGTTACATCTAATTATAAAGTCAAATATTTGTCTGTACGGACGTGTATTTATTTTTGTTTTTTAAAATGATATATTAATACTTTAAGCTATAACGAATTATTATTTCATTATGAGTTCTCTTTTCTTGAATTCATTTTTATTTAAATTAGTGCACGAATTTAAAAATCACGAAATATTTGCAATCCCTCTTTTTTTTTTTTCTAATTTAAATAAAACTTTTAATATTTATAGAAAAATAATTTATATAATATTATTTATAATTTATATAATAACTATTTAAATAATAATATTTATAATTTATATAATAATTGTTCAAATAATATGGCATATAAAATAAACTATTCTATGACATGGATTGAAATCTGGCAATTCTAGTCCATATATGTTAGTAACGTATAAAAATTACACACCACCTTTAATTAACTCTTTCGTATTGACAGTAGGAATAGTTTCTCATCACATTCAATGATTCTCGAGAACCGGCAATTTAGACACTTGAATTCGATTCCAACAGTTCAGATGGACATAAAAGACAGCTGTGAATGATCCACATTGATTGAAAAAGATGATTTTTGGTCTTAATTCCAGTTATCAAACCATGACACCAGTTTTTCGGCGTTTGTTCATCTCGCTCCTCCATTGTCTCCTATCGATGCTTCAGGAGATCGATTAGTCAAGTTTTTTAATGCCTCTTCATCACTATCATTATGATCATTGAGTAAAATGGGAAGCAATAAATATGGCGTTTCTCATGTAAGAACACCACTGCCCAGGAAGCAAGCAGAGTGATTGAAACAAAGAGTTGAATTGAATATTGCACGTCAGATATCAAATTGCTGATTTTATTACCTAGTATTTGACAGTGTATTATGACCATGAATTGATAAATTGAGTCATAAAAATTGCCCACATTGAAGAAAACTGTCCAAAGGGGATCCATGGCAATTTTCTTGCATTATTTCTATTTTCATTACTATTATTATTATTAATTTAACTACATGAAATTATTTAAATCATGATTTGCTAATTATTTAATTGACGTCACTATGTATTAATAAAAATGCCGTGATGCAGTATGAAAAACCGATAGAAACTGAACTCATAATAATGGGAGAAGTCTTGAAGCTTCTGTGGACCAAAAAGACCCTGAGTAGAAGATTTTTAGGACTTGCACCAAGTGTAGGATTGCTCAAATATCGCGCTGTCTTGATTTTACATTGGGTGAGGTTTTTCTGAACCTCTTCTAGAGCATTACGCGCCTTATATTTTAAACTGTTTTGATTTTAAATTGACGAGGTTTTTTCTGAACTTCTTCTACAGCATCACTTGCTTATATTTCAAACTGTCTTGATTTTAAATTGGACGAGGTTTTTTTTCTGAACTTCTTCTACAGCATCACTTGCTTATATTTCAAACTGTCTTGATTTTTACATTGGACGAGGTTTTTCTGAACCTCTTCTACAGCATCACTTGCTTATATTTAACACTGTCTTGATTTTACATTGGCGAGGTTTTTCTGAACCTCTTCTACAGCATCACTTGCTTATATTTAACACTGTCTTGATTTTTAAATTGACGAGGTTTTTTCTGAACTTCTTCTACAGCATCACTTGCTTATATTTCAAACTGTCTTGATTTTACATTGGACGAGGTTTTTTCTGAACCTCTTCTACAGCATCACTTGCTTATATTTAACACTGTCTTGATTTTACATTGGACGAGGTTTTTCTGAACCTCTTCTACAGCATCACTTGCTTATACATTAAACTGTCTTGATTTTAAATTGGACGAGGTTTTTCTGAACTTCTTCTACAGCATCACTTGCTTACATTTTAAACTGTCTTGATTTTACATTGGACGGTGTTTTTTCTGAACCTCTTCTACAGCATCACTTGCTTATATTTCAAACTGTCTTGATTTTACATTGGACGAGGTTTTTCTGAACCCTCTTCTACAGCATCACTTGCTTATATTTAACACTGTCTTGATTTTACATTGGACGAGGTTTTTCTGAACCTCTTCTACAGCATCACTTGATTATACATTAAACTGTCTTGATTTTAAATTGACGCAGGTTTTTTCTGAACTGCTTCTACAGCATCACTTGCTTACATTTTAAACTGTCTTGATTTTACATTGGACGGTGTTTTTCTGAACCTCTTCTACAGCATCACTTGCTTATATTTAACACTGTCTTGATTTTACATTGGACGAGGTTTTTCTGAACCTCTTCTACAGCATCACTTGCTTATATTTAACACTGTCTTGATTTTACATTGGACGAGATTTTTCTGAACCTCTTCTACAGCATCACTTGCTTATATATTAAACTGTTTTGATTTTAAATTGGACGAGGGTTTTTCTGAACCTCTTCTACAGCATCACTTGCTTATATTTTAAACTGTCTTGATTTTACATTGGACGAGGTTTTTCTGAACCTCTTCTACAGCATCACTTGCTTATATTTAACACTGTCTTGATTTTACATTGGACGAGGTTTTTCTGAACCTCTTCTACAGCATCACTCGCTTATATTTTAAACTGTCTTGATCTTACATTGGACGAGGTTTTTCTTAAGCATTTTTAAAGGTTTATGGACTTATGGATTTGATCTAATAGTTAGATCATATCGGGTATCAGAAATAACAACAACAACAACAAATTTTGTGGTAGTCGTTATTTGTTTAGCGTAAAAAAACAAACACAAATGTCTTTGATAGTTTGTTTTGGAACATTTTGAAAATAAATGTTAAAAAAAAAAAAAGTGTTAAAAAGTGCCGATATTTACAGTATATGTTATTTTAAAACTAATCTTTAAAAAATATAGGAAACCAGATTATATGACCAGCAAAGAAATGCACATGAAAAAAAACGACCATGAAAATAAATTATATATAATTTATAAAATAAAATAATGAACGTAATAATTGTGATATCGTTGGTTTTTGCAATATTTTTGAAATTTATCGTTAAAAAAAATACCGTTATTTAAGACTGTAATGATTTTTACAGTATGTGTTACCTTAAAACTAATCTATAAAAAATATAGGAAACCAAAATATATGATCAGCAAAGAAAAGTATATGAAAAAAATAACCAACAAAAATCAATTATCTAGATTTCTTGAAAAAAAATAAATAACGTAATGATTTTGATATAGCTGGTTTTGGAATATTTTTGAAATTTACGGATATAAAAAATGCCGATATTTAAGATTGTAATGATTTTTACGGTATGTGTTACCTTAAAACTAATATTCAATAATATAGGAAACCAGAATATATGATCGGCAAAGAAATGCATAGGAAAAACCACCAAGAAAATCAATTATCTAAAATTTTTAAAATAAAATATCATAATGTGTTTGATAATTTTTGGAATATTTGTGTAATTTACTGATATAAAAATGGCCTTATTTAAGATTTTAATGATTTTTACAGTATGTTTTACCTTAACACTAATCTTAAATAATATAGAAAACCAAATTATATGATCAGCTAAGAAATGTATATGAAAAACTACTAAAAAAAAAATCAATTATCTAGAATTTTAAAATAAAGTAAATAACCTATCTTTAAGTTGTTTTAAAACTCTTCTGGAAATCAGGAGGGTCATCGTATCGAAGAGTTCAATTAGGGTCAATTGGTTCTGACAGGAAAGGTTGAAGAGAATTAGAGAAATGTTTTTCTATTCAAACAACCCTTTCCTTTACGTCACTCCCCTCATTCACAGACACACACACTGTTTTTCGAAAACTTTGTTTTTGCAGAAACGATGTACTCATTACCCTTTTTTAAAATTAGGCACCATTATATTACTTTAAAGACTTTCTGTGCATTCATTTGTCCATTTTCAAATGGCTTTGGGTTTAACCTGGCACCAACACACGTACAGTATCTTTAAATTAATTACCATTATATTTTTAAAAAAACGTTATATTTTAAAAAGTTATTTTCATTTCATTTGGACAGCCTTAATTGGCTTTGTATTTAACTCTTCGCAGCTTATATATTCTTTTATCGGTACTCGTTTTAAAAATTGGACACTTTTCTTCCACGTGGAAAAAACAATTGAGGGGCGTTCTCAAAATTTCTATCAGAGACCTGAGAAGCGTTTTTAAAATGTTTGACAGCCAAGTTGCCCCCTATGATTCCCACTTCGTCTATTATCTAGAATTCCAATTATCCAGCATTAGTGCAATAAAGTTAATAACAAACCTGCATGTTATTTTAAAACTTCGTCTGCAAATACAGGGATATCATATCAAAGAGTCCAGTTAAGATTACTGGCCCAAGATGGATAATAGAAGTATCATTTTTCCTTTTCAAAAAACTATTTGTAACATCCTGTATTAAAGAGTTCCATTCAAATTGAATTAAATTGCATTATTATGTACTCTTATGCATTATATACTACTGCATAAGATAAAAAAAAAAAATTTTTAAGACTTTGATCAGATTTGTACAAAGTCCTTTATATTGAAACACTAGATCAGATGATTTGAACACTCTATAACAGAATTGCAGATTTACTCTATAATTTCTATAACAGAATGGTAATTTCTAAATGTTTAGTTTAAAAGTTAACAAATTGTATTCGTTTGCACCTGGGGCCTGATGGCCTAGAGACTAGCGCTCTGGCTCTCGGTGCAACAGGGTTCCAGCCTCAGCGGTACCATGGATGCTTGGAGTGGCTTGGAATACACTTTAAACCATAGGTCCCAGTCTAATATGACTGCAGAGCGTTGGGCGTAGGGCTGTCGATATCTGTCAGTAAGCAGGCGGCCCTTTGCCCACCATGGGCTGTAGTGCCAGGGAATTAGTTTGTACATAAAGATTTGTGTGTGTGTGGGGGTATACAGACAGCCATATTGCACTTTTTATTAATTAAATTTTGAGGAACAAAAAATGCCTTCATTATTAAAACAGTGATGGAACATAAAAAATATTCTACTTTTTAATTGCTTTATATCAGAAAACAAATTTTTATTCTTTTGAACTTAATAGCAAATTTTTTTCATTTGAATAATATATGAGGCAAATAGTTTTCAAATTACTTCTGAATAAAAGCACTATTTATTTTCTTCTATAATCAATCACTTTGTAGTGAACTTATAAAAGTATCATCTTTGACACAATATATCTATTTGATTCTCATTCTAAAACTCGTGTAATGAGATAAACATCAAAATGCTCGAAAGACATAAACTTGGATTCTTGATCTTCGTTACCGCCTGTTAATTTCAGTATGTCTCTCATTTCAGTATTTCATTTTCTTAAAATTTTCTACTATTACTTTCATTTTTCTAATAAAACTATTACGTCAAAAACGTTGGGATTCAATTAATTTATCTATTTTACGAGTGCAGAATCATTAAAAGGAAATTTCAATTCACAGTTGTGTCCAATGTTTCTTAATTCTCAAACACTACTTTATTTATTATCTATTGTTGTTGTTATCGTGTCCCTCATGAAAGGAGGGAAGAGGGGTGCAGCTTCTGTTCTGATGGAGCACTGGTAGGTAGAAGTCTGACTTCTGCTCCGTGACGCTCTTACAGTCATAGGAGACAGGGACCTACGGCTTAAAGTGGATTCCGAAACACTACAAACATCCATGGCACCGCCGGGACTCGTACCCGAAACCTGTGGCACCGAGCGCTAGACGCTCGGCCATTCAGGCTTCACCATTCATTAATTTCTTATTAGAGAGTTTTTGCATACCGTATTTTGGACGTCCGTTATTTTTTCTCCCTAGCGCGCATGCTCATGAGAACATTATTACAGATACGCATGCGCAATTTCCTATGAGCATGCGCTCTAGGGAGAAATAAATAACGGACGTCCAAAATACGGTATGCAAAAAAACTCTACTATCTATTGTCCTTAATATATGGGCATTGTTTTAGGGAGCGGAGTTTTTGGTGCCCCTGACCACTTTAAATTTTGGAAATTTTCACTGCCATCTGTAATTTTTTTTTTTTTTTAATTTTTTTCTTTCAAGAGCTAATAATAATTTTGCATTTCTTTAACGTGCTAACAACCATTTTAGATTACTTCCACAAGTTTTTTTTATGCATAAAATTTATTTAAATTTCTTCACAAGCTAATAATTAAATACTGTAAAATTGTTCTAAAATGTCAATCAAGATGCTCTTCAAGCTAAAATTGTTCTAAAAGTCTGGTGAAAGTACAGACGATACTATTTCAAAGTAAAAATAATATTTTTCAAGCAAAGAAAATCGTTTGTAATTCTACATTTTTATAAAAATAAAATTTAAGGTTGCTATTATGCGTTTTGTTCTTACATTAAATTCTAAATTTTATGGGTAACTGGTATAGCTGATTATATTTATTACTAATATTTAATCTCCTTCTAATTTGTTTTTTAAATTTTGCATATAAATAATCATCTCTTGTAGTGTGCTTGTTTGCTTTGAATGTGAAATATAGATGAACATTTTTTTTAATTGTATATTTTTTCACGAGGGTAAAAAATAGAAAATTTTAGAGTTTTATAAGAAAAACATCCTCTCTTCAAAACAATTGTAGAATTTTTTTAAAGCGTTGAAAAGTTTACAATTGGAAAATTATAGAGGGTGCATAAAACTGTGTAATTACATATTTTCGTAATTATTTATATTAGTCCTTGGTCCAAATTAAGTAAAATTTATATACATTTATATACAAAGATGCACCTGACTTAATATGTGAATTCGACTTAAACGATTTTCGTCATTCTATTGCACGACTTCGAAGTATTACTGTACTTATCGTGCATTTTTATTTATTTTCACAATTTTTAATTGGATTTATAAAAAATTTCTATTAACAATCAAACAAAAAAATTGACATTTTAATAAGAATAAACATTTTTTAATTTAATATTATTTATCTTTTTTTTTAAAAAATATTTATTTAAATATTTTCAAATATTTATTTTTTAAAATTTTATTACATTAATATATTTTATTTATTATATTTATTATTATATTTATTAACTATTGTTATAAAAAAAATATTTTAAGGCCCCACATGCAAACAATAATAAAATTAATAACTGATATTTTTTGAAAGACTCAACTTTCTTTGATACATCGTTAATTTTGTTTTTTAAAAAGCAATCAAAAGATTGCAAAATCAAAGATTGAAATCCTTTTAGTGACATTTAAATTGAATTAAATCTTTTAATTAAACGTAATATTCATGGCAAAATGTAGCCATAATTCTGTTATAAATAAGAATGCCCTGCCTCGTAAACGTTAACCTATTGATATTTATCATCTACAAACTTTGTACTACAGCTGTCCAACAAACTATCTTATTATCTACTCTGAAATTGTTTACGATGATAATTTATGACTAGAGGTGATAATTTAAAAACAAGAAAAAGAAATGAAAGAGAGAAAAAGGAAACATTTTATTTATAAATTAGAGTATAATATTGAAGCACTCTTTCTAAATCAATGAAATCAAAATGATAAAACCACTAACGCATTAAATACGTTACATCAAAGCTTATCATGCAAATTTTCTAGACCAATGTCGAAAGTAACTAACTATCTGTTGATCACATGAAAACCACTAGTGCGAGACGTAGTGTAGAATTACGCTGATTCGTTGATCTGCAACGAATCAAAGCATCGTTTCATCTGTAACAGTAGCAAAGTAGCATAAATTAATTATAATATCAGAAACGCTATGCTAAATATTCTTGAATATAAGCATAAAAACTATTTCTGAGAATCAGTTAGTGTTTATATTTATAAAAATATAAGCATAGAAATTAATTTAAGGATTCGAAATTCGTCATAGTTATGATCGATGAATAAAATATATGGGAGCTAAAACAGTAGGCCTCGGTTTAATATGACTGTAGGGCTGACAGCCCTACCCCGTAAAAAGAAAACAACATCTCATGGTTCTGAATTTGGCAAAAGGCCTTGCACACCATGGGCTGCTGTGCCATTGGAGATTTGATTTGGTTTGTCTCTCTACGGTCATTTTTTGCATATTTTAGGCTAATTAGACCAGGACCTACAGTTTAACGTGGATTCCGAACCACTAACAAACATCCATGCCAAGTCTGTAGTACCAAAGGCCAAAGCGCTAGTCGCCATTGGAGAATAATAATATTAAAATATACATGCTTAGATTATTATTTTAATTTGATATCGATTAAAACCTACTTTGCTTTTGCGATTTTTCCCTTTATAATACAAAGGACACCAAAAAGATGTCCTTACAATGGAAAATGTGATTTATGCATTTATGGGATTAGCTCGTAGATTCAAGCATTCGAAAATGATGATTGTGTACTCCTTTGTAACGTGAGCATTAGCAGCTGTTTCACAATTATTTTGTCTCCTTTAACAACGGCATTGATAAAGTGCACCGCATCCTCCATTTTGGCATGCAAAACTTGATTCTATTGAATAAATTTTAACGTATAATGTATTGAATTGGAAGTTAAACTTTTAATTGTTAAGATTCTAAAGTAATAACGGTAAGTTTAACCTCATAATTTGTTTGATGGATCCAAATTTGCCATTGTGGTTGTCCAGAAAAAGTTTGTTAAGATTTCGCAGATTAAAAAGAACGTTCTTCAGCAAAAGATACTATGATCAACCTGAATTGGAAGAAATGGATTTAAAAATAAATATGAAAATGAATTTTTTTTTTCTTTTTAGAAAAGAGACAAATAAATATATATATATATATATATATATATATATATATATATATATAATACAAGAGTCTCCTTTCAAAAGTTTAAAATGCATGAAACTTTTTCCCTCTACAAGATTAGAAGACTTTTGTTTGCCACAGTTACAAAGAAACATGCTAGCTCTTAACGTGCTTTCTTAACAAAATATCATTTCTTTTCATGACCACTAATGATTTTGTCTCACCATTTTTTATTTCATTTATTTATTTATTTTTTCTGCCCCATCCATATCTTCAAACACCTCCGATTTCTTTTCAAGATTCACATCTTTTGTTACTTCAACGGCCATCACAGCTGTTGCCATTCTAATCCTCACAAAATCTTTGTCCAACGAATTTATGCGCTTAACTTGAAGATTCAAGCATTCGAAAATAATGATTGTGTATCCCTTTTAATGTGCTGCATTAACTGCAATTTCACAATTATTTTGCAATTCTTTGCAATTTCTTGTAATTATTTTAACCACAACATTGACAAAGTCCACAGCATCATCCATTTTGGCAGGCCAAACTTGATTCTATTAGAATAAGTTATAACATACAATGCAAACATATAAGGCATTCGATTTGGATTTGAAAGTTAAACTTTGAATTGTTTAGATTCTAAAGTTGTAACGGTAAGTTTAATATCATAATTTGATCACGGATCAAAATTTGCCAAAGTGGTTGTCCAGAAAAAAGTTAGTTAAAATTTCGCAGATTGAAAAGAAGGTTCTTCAGCAATTGAGGCGATGATCAACAGGAATTGAAACAAATGGATTTAAAAACAAAGATGGAGATAGAATCTTTTTTATTCCTTTTTTTAGAAAAGAGACAAATATATAAATGTATAACAAGTATAAATATATAAAAAAAAAAATACAAGAGTCTCCTTTCAAAATGTTAAAATACAACATACTTTTTCCCTCTACAAGATTAGAGAGCTTTGGATTGCCACATGCTAGCTCTTACATGCTTTCTTAACAAAATATTATTTCTTTTTATGACCACTAATGATTTTGTCTCACCATTTTTTATTTCATTTATTTTTTTTTTTTTTTCTGTCCCATCCATATCTTCAAACACCTCCGATTTCCTTTCAAGATTCGCATCTTTTGTTACCTCAACGACCATCACAGCTGTTGCCATTCTAATCCTCGCAAAATCTTTGTGTCCTCCCAGGGACACATGCCCTTCTCTTCTGACAACAAAGAGGCACGTCGTCCAACGCGTCTTTTCAAGGGATTAGACGACATGCAAGTCCCAATTTTTGGCGTCTCTGTTTCGGGATAGGCTTGACGGTTTCCTGGGTTCGTCACGCTATTTAACGATCATTTAAAGAACGTACTCATTCCTTATTCGTTCGTTTAGCTATCCTTCTGAAAGGGTGGACCCGTAATTGCGCTTGCTACTGTTCGGCAGCATACGTGCATAACTTTTCGAGGAAAGGAGTGGTTTTCGATAGGCCATTTAAAATTAACAGTTATAGTGTGCAAGAAAAGGTTTGGCTATCGTTAATGAAAGTATTACGGCGGTTTTGTGGGGCCAGTGTAATGTTCATTTACTCTTGCAAGGATTGGTGTAAAAACCAGTCTGTATTCTCGGAATTGTTTTTTCCTTTGTTAAATTATGTGGCTTAATGAGTGTAATAAAGAATGAAATACTTTGGAGAAAAGTATTATTAGTGGAATAATAATAGAATAGTTTCTGTACTCCGAAGTATGAACATAGGTAGATAATATAATGATTATAGTAATGTGAACCTTCAAAAATGGCAGACGGCTGTGTTTTAAAATATCTTTATGACTGGAATTAAAATTTGAGCTACCATTTTATTTCATTTCTTAACTATTATTTTTATTTCGATCAAAATGGAACATAAGAAATTTGATGCATTAAATTATTTTATATGTCAAATTTGTTCTTTTTTGCCAGACATGCTTACCATATTTATGCATAAGGAAGTGATATATTTTACAATAGTTTTTTAATTCAGGAATAAACATTAATAAAAAGCAAAGTTTTATTTATTATTACTATTTTTAAAAAATGCATTAAATTATATTTTGCTTAAATTATAAAATTTTAATTGATAAACAGCATGGTTTGAAATTATTACCCCCAAAAAATATTGATTTATGTATAACAGTTCTTGAAATAGTAAAAACGTTTCATGTATTGCTTCCATATTTTAAGATTCTAGTTTAAAGTAAATATTTAGTAAGAGAATGTAAAATTTTAATTAATTATGACTCGTTTTCTATTAAACATCATATCGTTAATTGATATTAAGTGTTACAATAACCATTTAAAGCAAGTAATATTTTACCAACTATCATGTTCCTCTGATAAAAGAGTATTCTTTGCTTTCTTCCATTATGAAAACCTTGAAATCTAGGAAATGTATTGAAATAGTGCTTTAAAGTGTATTATAAAAAATTGCGCTTGCTACTGTTTGGCAGCAAACGTGTATAACTTTTCGAGGAAAGGGTTGGTTTTCGATAGGACATTTAAAATTAACAGTTATAGTGTGCAAGAAAAGGTTTGGCTATCGTTAATGAAAGTATTACGGCGGTTTTGTGGGCCAGTGTAATGTCCATCCACTCTGCAAGGATTGGTTGTAAAAACCAGTCTCTTTTCTTGGAATAGTTTTTCCTTTGCTAAATTACGTGGCTTAATGAGTGTAATAAAGAATGAAATACTTTGGAGAAAAGTATTATTAGCGGAATAATAATAGAATAGTTTCTGTACTCAGAAGTATGAACATGGATAGATAATATAATGATTATAGTAATGTGAGCCTTCAAAAATGGCAGACGGCTGTGTTTTAAAATATCTTTATGTCTGGAATTAAAATTTGAACAGCCATTAAATGGTTTTATTTCCTTTCTTAACTATTATTTTATTTCGATCAAAAAGGAACATAAGAAATTTGATGCTATTTTATTTGTTGAATTCTTCTTTTGCCAGACATTTTTGTCATATTTATGGGTAAGGAAGTGATGTTTATAACAGATTTTTTTTTTAATTTAGGAATAAACATTAATAAAGGCAAAGTTTTTTTTTGAAAAATACATTAATAGGCTAATTAATACATTAAATAATGCTTACCTAAATGATACATTAAATACATTAAATAATGCTTAAATTATAAAATGTTAACCTGTTAAACTGAATGGTTTGAAATCATTACTCAAAAGTATTTATTTATGTATAACAGTCTTTGAAATATTAAAAATGTTTCGTATATTGCTTCCATATTTTAAGATTCTAGTTTAAAGTTAATATTTAGCAAGAGAATGTAAAATTTTAACTCATTATGACTCATTGTTTAAAAATCATATCATTAATTGATACTATGTGTTCCAATAACCTTTTAAATCAAGAAATATTTTCGTGGAAAGGAGAGAAAGGGAGCTTTTAAAGCAAAAGATATTTTATCAAATGTCATGTTCCTCTGATAAAAGAGTATTCTTTGCTTTCTTCCATTATGAAAACCTTGAAATATGGGAAGTGTATTGAAATAGCGCTTTAAAGTGTGTTATAAAAAATTAACGGTTGCTACTGTTTAGCAGCATACGTGCATAATTATAATTGGAAAGGAGTGGTTTTTGATAGGCCATTTAAAATTAACAGTTATAGTGGGAAAGAAAAGGTTTGGCCATCGTTAATGAAAGTATTACGGCGGTTTTGTGGGGCCAGTGTAATGTCCATTCACTCTTGCGAGGATTGGTGTAAAAACCAGTCTGTATTCTCAGAATTGTTTTTTCCTTTGTTAAATTATGTGGTTTAATGAGTGTAATAAAGAATGAAATACTTTGGAGAAAAGTATTATTAGCGGAATAATAATAGAATTATTTTCTGTACTCCGAAGTATGAACATAAGTTAATATAATGATTATAGTAATGTGAACCTTCAAAAATGGCAGACGGCTGTGTTTTAAAATATCTTTATGACTGGAATTAAAATTTGAGCGACCATTTTATTTCCTTTCTTAACTATTATTATTTTATTTCGATCAAAATGGAACATAAGAAATTTGATGCATTAAATTTCTATTTTATATGTCAAATTTGTTTTTTTTGCCAGACATGTTTGTCATATTTATGCATAAGGAAGTGATATATTTTACAATAGTTTTTTTAATTCAGGAATATGCATTAATAAAAAGCAAAGTTCTATTTATTATTATTATTTTTAAAAAATACATTAAATAATATTTGCTTAAATTATAAAATTTTAATTGTTAAACAGCATGGTTTGAAATTATTACCCCCAAAAATATTGATTTACGTATAATAGTTCTTGAAATATTAAAAATGTTGCTTCTATATTTTAAGATTCTAGTTTAAAGTAAATATTTAGCAAGAGAATGTAAAATTTTAATTAATTATGACTCGTTTTCTATTAAACATCATATCGTTAATTGATATTAAGTGTTACAATAACCATTTAAAGCAAGTAATATTTTACCAACTATCATGTTCCTCTGATAAAAGAGTATTCTTTGCTTTCTTCCATTATGAAAACCTTGAAATCTAGGAAATGTATTGAAATAGTGCTTTAAAGTGTATTATAAAAATTGCGCTTGCTACTGTTTGGCAGCAAACGTGTATAACTTTTTCGAGGAAAGGGTTGGTTTTCGATAGGACATTTAAAATTAACAGTTGTAGTGTGCAAGAAAAGGTTCGGCTATCGTTAATGAAAGTATTACGGCGGTTTTGTGGGCCAGTGTAATGTCCATCCACTCTGCAAGGATTGGTTGTAAAAACCAGTCTCTTTTCTTGGAATAGTTTTTTCCTTTATTAAATTACGTGGCTTAATGAGTGTAATAAAGAATGAAATACTTTGGAGAAAGTATTATTAGCGGAATAATAATAGAATAGTTTCTGTACTCAAGAAGTATGAACATGGATAGATAATATAATGATTATAGTAATGCGAGCCTTCAAAAATGGCAGACGGCTGTGTTCTAAAATATATTTATATCTGGAATTAAAATTCAACAATTATTAAACAATACAAAATGATATTAAAAAGAGATTTAGAGCAGATAGAAATAAAAATGCCTGTATTAATTCTTTCATTAATACAGCTAAAACCTTTAGAGCAGATAACTAACTAATTCCCCGGCACTACAGTCCATGCTGGACCATGGCCGTCTGCCTACTAGCAGATTCCGAAGCAGAATGTGTTTTCTTTTTTACAGAGGATTATTTATTTTTTGATAGCAATCATAAAAAACCCAAAATTTTACTTAAATGATCCCTTCGCTGTCTTCTAAAAACTGCTTTCCTAGTTTAAGAACCACTTGTTTAAAACTACAATCGCTTTCATCGCGTTATTTCAATTCCTTCTATTAGCTCACACTCTCCCTATATATATCTTGTTTTCAATCGTTCATAAAATACTTTTTTATTCATCCACTCAAGTTCAAATACATTTTTTTGAACTTGTAATGGATGACACTGGATGTTAATACAGTTTTTTCGAATATTAATTCATTAATTAAATTTAATTAATTCATTTTAGTTTTTTTTTTTCAGATTTAAGTTGCATATATCTACCTATAGATGGCGCCTAGACTTAATAGACTTAAAAAATGAATGAAAATTATTTATAGAGGACTTTCAGCAATATAGTGAAAAAAAAAGTAGGAATTGACTTTATTTTTTTTTTTTTTTTTTTTTATATTACTTGTTTTTTATATTTAATCGTTAATCCAGATTATCATGCCGTTATTATCCCTATTTAAACCAGAATCAGATTAGGATGAACCAGATTATCATCCCGTTTTTATCCAGATTTAAGTTTATTGGATTGGGGATATGAGAAAAATCATACCTTATATTAATTTGCAGGAACTAAAGCGTCAGATCACAACTGCTGTTAATTCCACAAGGCCTCAGGTACATGATGGTATATGACATGGAAATGAGTATTGCTACGTGAAGCTAAAAGATCTCTTGTCAAAATTTATTAACTTTCGTAGTTCCATTGTAAATTTGTAAAAAGTATATTTCTACCTCTTTCAGTTATTATTATTTTTATTTTTGATATAATTTTGTAATGTGTCCACCTAATCTTTGACATCCTGCATATGTGAGAGTTTATTGGATTCTTGGTTTTGGTTTTGTAGTGAAGGATGGGCAGCTTTACATGCGTTCTAGAAATCAGTACTATTATTTAAAGTATTTTCGGGTGATAAAATAAACTGGAAAGATTAAAAATAATGATTTGGCACATTATGTGTAACTCATGAAACTTTAAACAGTTATATAATAAAGCTTATCTAAATATTACTTACCGTACGTCTTTTGTTAGGTGCCTGAATAAGTTAACCAGGCACGTGAAATCAATTTAAGTTTGATATAAAAAAAAGTTTTCGGAATAAAATCGTAAACAGAATTAAACCATTAAATAATTAAAAATGCATTTATTATTGAGTGTTTAATTTATTTTAAAATAAGAGATGGTTTTCAAGTTTTCTTAAATTATTTTTTTATTTTTTTTTTTTTTTCTTCTTCTTAATTTAGAAAAATTTATACTGCATACTTTTTTTGACGCGAAATATTTCTTTTCAATAGAGTTAAAATAGCCTTTGTTAAACATAACAGATATAAACATAACATAACATCTGCTACTCAACTATAATTATCAACTTAACTATTACTTAATTATCAACTTAACTATTACTTAATTATTAACTTAACTATTATTTAACGAATTACTAATTAAATATTGCTACTACTAATTAACGGTTGTAGATTCATCGTTAACAAAAATGTACCATTTGAGCTTACTGACACACATCAATGCAATTTTGCCACCACGAATATTCTTAAGGATTCCTTAAGAATACCTTAAGATTCTAAGAATATTCTTAAGGATTTATTCTCTATGGTTTTTCTTCCACTGGAAGAAGCCCCTAGCCTTACGTAAAAAAAAAGTATATGGATTTATCTTGGCCATTCTTGACATAAAAATCAGTTTTGACTCATCTATCAGTCAAACATGGATGAAAGAGGAGAAGAACATAAAGGTTTTTTGAAATTAAAATTCTGATAACTATTTTCGGGACTGTTTTGGAGAATAATGCATGGCGTAAAGGCATAATTTTGAAATATATAAAATCTAAAATGATGAGGATATTATTAAATTCGTAAAATTAAATAGAATGAGATGGGCAGGATACCTACTGAGAATGAGATGCAGCACGAATAGCCACCGAGGGTCTTTAATGCAACTTCTTGCTGATTGATTGGTTGGTTGGTTTGAGTTTTATGGCACAAGGGCTAGATGTGGCCTAAAAAGAGATGGAAAGATTGTCCGGATGAGGCAATCCTAAGGGTACTCCTTCCAAAAGTATATTTCCATGTTTAAGTCATTGGAAATATACTTTTGGAAGGAGGGCGGCCTTTGAGGGACCAGAGCTGTCCGAGCCAATGTTGATGATGACCCACAGCATAGACTTGGAAGTGGTTCGTCTTCCCTTGTTAAGTGTCGAACCAAGTTCTCTTAGTTCCATTGTCCAATTGCAATATGTCACCAGTCCAGTACAACTAAATAAAAAATAAACTTCTGTGAATAAGGACACTTTTAGAAACTAGATGCGAGCAGGCAAAAAGCGCACGTTCTATTTCTACTAATTAAACTTGAAGAAATTCTGAAATAATATTTTTAGGGGAGCACTATAAGACATAATAGTAGAAAATTTTAAAAGTATAATTTTAAGATAAAACACCATTTTTTAACTGCTTATTTCTACCAATCTTTTTTTTATTTGCAATGGCAGGCAATTAAAATAAAAAAGAACACAATGAATATAAAAGCAACAACGAGAAAGGAAGAAACCCACATAGTGACATGTGTAATCCAAAAGATCCCTAGCCTCCCAGTAACGGCCATACATAGTAGAGGAAACAAATACAGAGCAGACAGGAAGGTGGAATGAATCCATGTCCTCTCCCAGATTACTGAGCATGCATTTTGGGCTTTCAAATATTCTCATTCATCTAATTTCATTTAAAAGAACAAAATTCGTTTACCTAAAATCCATCCGTTTTGCATGTCTATTGCAATGCACAAATAATAGCAATTTCTGAATTTAATACATTAGCGAATTACATATATACAGAGGTAGATGTGTAGATTAACAATTAAATACCGATATGTGGTCCAAGGCCAACACCGGAAATAACTGTAAACTGCAGTGACGAGCAAAAACGAATCAAGACACAAATTCAAATACTACATCCTATTCATTAAAAATTAAGAATTAATTTTACGCTACTGGTAAAAAAAACCACTCCAATCAGAGGCATGATAGCAGGGCAAAGTAATTGAAAGGAAACGAAAATAACAGGACATTATTTTGATATTAATAATTGGTACCTGCCTTTAGGCCAGCATCGGGCGAAATTCATTAAGCAATAAGAAATCGGTGGTTCTTGCCCCGAGGGGGACACCTTCATAATACATGCGCATTAACTATCAAGATTTATTTTGAAGTCCAACTCATTTTCTATACGACCCTAAAACGATTGACCGCTTTTTACTACAAACTAAAAAAAAAAAAAAAAAAAACTTCTTACGGACACAAAAAGAAATCTATTAAAAACACACTGGCCATTTCCACCATTGTGTATTGTTATGACGGTAATAAAGAACACAAAGATGATGGTGGCAGCACAAAAAAAAATGAAAACTAATTACCATATCCATCTAATACAGAACCATTAGTAGTATCCGAAAAGGGAAAGTGTTCTATCTACCACCGCAAAGGGGTAGGGGGTTAAAAAAGAATCGCGCGGGAGACACACCTTGCAGCAGTCACAGTTAAACTCGGCGTGTAATAATTACGAATAATTCCATAATAAATTCATTTGCTACCTGCGATGTGTGTGTGCCGGGGAGGGATGGGAAAGAAACTAGCTAGGCGTGTCGGGTGGGCCGCAAATAACGTGGCGGCAACTGCGCTAATGACAAGCCACATTTCCGCGCGGCGTGTGGTTCTGTACTGCGCAAGCTGGAAAAGCAAGAAGAAAGAACAAATGGGAATCGAATGGGAATGATAAAAATATGTATGTGTGTGCCGACCAAGTATAAATAGATGGTTTGTCATTCTGATTCAGAATGCGGGGGAGAGGGGGATGGGATGGAAGAAAGAAGAACCGCCGGGATCGGGTATGTGTGTGTCGTTCTTTCGCGTTGTGTGGTATAAGGTTTGTGAAGCAATTCGTATCGAAACGCCCATGAAGGCATCTGGACTTCGGACGAGAGCGTGCTGGAAGAAGTGTGCATGAATATTTAACAACAGGTCTGAATCAATAGTGTGATGCGCATGCATGAGTGACGCTCAAAACTTTTGCTACAGCAACAAATGAGAGAATTCTTATCGAAATTTATAAACTTTTATAAGACATTTTATTTCCATATTTTTTAGGGTTATTTTTTAATCAGTTATTTTTTAATTTTTTTAATTAATTTAATTTTGTGTCCAGTTTATTCTCGGACATCTTGAATAGTGAAAACATTTACATATATTTACATACTTAAAGAAAGAAATAGCCATTACATGACCTATAATCGAATATCACTTGGACGTACAGCAACAGCAACTGAGTGAAATCATATCAAAATTTATAAACTTTTATAATTATATTGTACTAAGACATTTTATTTCCGTACTTTTTAGGGTAATTTTTTAATCGGTAGTGTGTCCAATTTATTCTTGGACGTCTTGAAAAATGAAAACATTTACATGCATAAAGAAAGAAAACCGCCGGGATTGAGCTCGAACAGATGTATGTGTGTGTCGTTCTTTCGCGTTGTGTGGTATAAGGTTTGGAGTTTGTGAAGCAATTCATATCGAAACGCCCATGAAGGCATCTGGACTTCGGACGAGAGAGTGCTGGGAGAAGTGTGCATGAATATTTAACAACAGGTCTGAATCAATAGTGTGATGCGCATGTGTGAGTGACTCTCAAGACGACGTTTGTCTTCTTCTTATCAGTTCTTTTTTTTTTTTTTTTAAATCAGTAACGATAAAAATTATTTTATTTAATTCAAAACAGTGTTATAAATAATCATTATTTTAATTTTGTGTTTCACGATGTTATATTGGTGAATTATGGGGCACAATATAAAATAACATAAAAAAACAACATATACATAAAAAACGTACGAAAATGAAATTGAATAATTAAAGATGACGAATAATTAAAAACGACGAATACGTAAAATGTATAATTAAAGATTTTATATACTCTTGTAAAATTTATGTTAGTGGCATCACAAAAATGTGATAAACAGTTTGGGTTGAACCAATTTTGCTGTTTAAAAATACATGAAATATGAAAATCTTCTTATGGATATATGAAATTGAAAATCTTCTTCTTCAGCCAACGCCCATCCGTGGCCTCTCGGCCTATATTGTGTAAATTGAAAATCTAAACAGTAGGAAATGTTATGAAAAATTAATGCAAATTGGCTTGGTAATTATTGTAAAATTAAATGTAGGAATTTTGAAACACAAATTATTTCAATAATGATGCAATTATTAAGGATAATTTATCAAAATGAATAATTATTAACCAACGATATTATTAACTTAATCTTCTCATAGACATTTAAAATTATTAATATTTATGATACTAATTACTACTTGCCATTAGAATGCCCGAGAATTATTGGACTATTATTAGACATTGAAATTATACATAATAGCATTATACTGAAAATTATGCAAAAACTAGAAGAAATAAAACTGAAATGACCACAGTAACAATATAACGTTAATAAATTTCGATGTTTCTTTCGTTGTTCGTAGTGAGTCAAGACCATGTCTGATTTCATACTTTGAATTGGCAAGCATTTGAGGATTTACAGAATTATTAGCAGATACTCTTCAGATTTTATTTCTTTCGATTTATGTGGTTCGGTTTGTCGATCCACTGTCATTTTTTACACACTTTAGGCTAATTAGGCCGTTACCTACAGTTTAACTTGAATTCGAACCACTAACAAACATACATGCCATCGTCAGGATTCGAAACTGAAGTCTGTGGTACCAAAGGCCAGAGCGCTAGTCCATTGGCCATCAGATTGCTCGATTTACGTGGAGTTGAATGAAAGATTGTGACTAGTTAATAGGAACTGAAGTAACATATCACAAGATACTTTTAATTCCATGACTTAAGTAGCATGACATGAAATAGAGTATCACTTAGACGAACAGCAATAGCAGAGTGAATTCATATCGAAATTTACAAACTTTTATAATTACATTGTAAGACACTTTATTTCCATACTTTTTAGAGTTATTTTTTTAATCACAATTATGTCATGTGTCCATTTTATTCTCTGACATCTTGAATAGTGAAAACATTTACATGCCTTTCTATAAAAATTGAGAATTGTATAAAGAGTAAAAAGAAAAACGTACTTTTACATAATTTATTTTTTTTTTTTTTTTTTTTTTTAAATATTACATTAAAGAATTTTTCTCCCTCATTTAAATCGTCTTCTCAGATGAAAACAAATTTGGATATATTTATTCAGATAATGTTGATCATTATGTATATGTATATGGTTTCAAGCTCTCTATAATCTAATATTTTTTAGCTCTATAATCGCAGTTTTTATTGGAGAATGCCGCTGAAGAATAAACTAATTAGGAAGTGGAAAAGTGTGTTAGAGGGTGAATATCAGTGAGCCCTTTGAAAAAAAAAGGAATATTAATGAAAACCAAATAAATATTAACAAATTTCCTCCAAAATCTATGTGTGAGAGAAATAAAAAAAAAAAAAAAAAAAAAAGGAAGAAAGAAAAGAAAAGAGAAAAAAGAGAAAAAAAAGGTGATTATGCTGTAACTGTGTTATAGGTATAGAGTAATTATTAACAGAATTTTTACACATTGTTATAGTTAAGATAGTGCTAAATTTTAATTCTCATTTCTCAATGTCTATAAAATTATTTAGTTTAGCATATCAAATGCAAGCGTTATAATAGATGCAATAATATGCAAAATCAATCTCTAATTTTCAAAAATTTGTACTTCACAATTAAAAATATACTGAACATGATTTATTTGAGATTTTTTAACATTTTTTTTATTATTTAATTTTTTATATTATTATTTAATTTTTATTTTTTATTATTTTTTAAATTTATTTTATTTTAAATATTCTATATGAATTACCCTTTTTTATTATCAGGAAAGTAATTTGATTTTTATATTGATCCATTTTCTTATGTGAATCACTAACTATTAAGAATACATAATTTTTTAACTCTTACATCATTATTTCTAAAAGTTCTACATTTTAATTACTTACGAAAAATTATTTTGTTATTCTTTTCAGAATTGTGTAAAAGTCAATTAAAAAGAACATTTTGAATTATAAACTAATTTTTAAAATAGAATATGTTAAAAGAATCAAAATAATAGGACCTTTTAAAGCATATTTTTAGATTTTAATATATATTTACACATATTATTATTTATAATTTAATTTAATACATTTTTTTTTATTTTAGAGAGCTTTTAATATGGAGATTTAATACATATTTTTTATTCTTAAAAAAAAAAAACCCAGATAATTTAGACTTATATTCCTATTATGTCATCAATATCATAAAAATATTCTTAGATTAAAAGAAAGGTATTATTTCCATTCGGATGATGATTTAAACATCAAACCCCTAAATTTAATAATGATAATGATAATAACAATAATAATAATGATAATGATAATAACAATAATAATAATGATAATGATAAAAAAAACAACATTAAAATGTCTTTGTATTACGCAGTTGGTTGGTTCAAATATTGTTTTGGAGCTATTTAGCCCCTGGAGGCTCCGATAAATTCAGTTGAAAGAATGAAAATTGCCCAGAATATACGTATTTACAAATATAATAAAATTAACTTCACAATCATAAACAAATAAAAAAAAAATATTTAAAAATTTTGCAAGGACGTTTTAAATCATAATTGGGAACGTCAGAACCAATCGCCTGATTGCCGCATTTTTAAGATTAATAAGCGTGTCAAAAATTGAATAGAGAAAATTTTAAGAAAATCCTTTAAAGAAGGAATGTTAATAGCTTTATGGATATCAGAATTGCTAGCATGCAATTGATATCATACTAAATATGTAAAATATTATATGTAAAAGATTAAAATTATTGATCATAAAAACAAAATGAATTCTTTCATTAAAAATTATACTAACACAGTTTACTGTATTAGTAGTCATCAATTTACTGAATTAGTATTTATCAATAATTTTATAAATTATTAAACAGTAATTAACCTTTTTTTACCAAATGAGATTGCATTTCTCTATGAAATGGTTTAAGTCACAAGGATGATTTCAGTAAAGTGATTTACAATTAGACAGCTAATTTGTAAAAACATTCCTCCTCAAATACCCAAACACGATTTATGCAAACACTGTAACACTAGACAAGACATCCGTCAACTTCAAACAGTAGACGTAAACACTACTACTGTGAAATATGATTACCATGTGCTGCTGTTCGACAACTTTGCGAAGCCGACATCCAAGTCAACGACCTACAAAGTTTCTACTGAAGTAATCTAATTATTCAACAAACCCTCCTATTCACATAACCACGCACACACACACACAAAAAAAAAAAAAAAAAAAATGGCGTCAAAATTTCCACATTCAAGCCGTTAATGCTTGCGCAAAGACGACATTCCAAAAACGGATGGCCTCTATTTTTTTTCTCTCTTTACCAAGAAGCGGCGATCAGGAAGGCATTACGGTGATATATCGCAGATTGAGGGTGATTTATTATTTAAATGAACGCCGGACGGTCCCAGAGGTTTTGAACATCACTCACTGAACCTTTAAGGAAAATTGCCTGGTGAAAATGGCGCAATCCATGCATCCATCGCGCTTGGCGATTAAATCGCTTTTTAATTTGGCGTGGACAAGAATTGTCACGATTTGCTATTAATACGGAAGAACCAGTGTGCAGTTGGAAATGAGTGATTTATTCTGAGATAAAGGTACTTGTCCTGAGTACTTTTATGGCTGGTCAAAGGGAAGGGGAAGGGATAGACGGAAAAAGAAAAATAGAATACACTCAGTTTGAAATTTCCATGCAGTAGGTTTGGTGATCTAGTTCATTGATATGTTTAACCAGTAGCATGTAATATTCCGTGAAATTCCGTAACTAATATGCCAAGTGATAAAATGATGGCTCAATGCATATAGCAAGTAATTTGTAAGGATATTTATTGCTCATTTTCATGGTATTTAGTAGCGAATTAGTTTGAACTAATTTTTCCACTTAACTAGATCGAAATGTATTCGTATTTTATTAGTTTCGAATTTCAGATAAAAATTGCACAAAAAAGGTATAATTTGTACTTTCATGGCTGGTCAGATGGGGGGATAGAAGTAAAGAAAAAAAGAATGCACTCAGTTTGAAATTTCCATACAGTATGTTTGGTGATCTAGTTCATTGATATGTTTAACCAGTAGTACGTAATATTCCGTGAAATCCCATAACTAATATACCGAGTGGCATTTAGTGATAAAAATGATGGCTCAATGCTAATAGTAAGTAATTTGTAAGGATATTTATTACTCTTTTCATGGTATTTAGTCATGAATTAGCTTTGAAATAATTTTTCCTCTTAACTAGATCGATATTTATTCATATTTTATTGATTTCGAACATCGCATAAAAACTGCAAAAAAAAAAAAAAGGAATAATATGCACTTTTATGTCTGGTCATATGGGGAAGGGATAGAAGTAAAGAAAAAAAGAGAATGCAGTCAGTTTGAAATTTCCATGTACTCTGTTTGGTGATCTAGTTCATTGATATGTTTAACCAGTAGTATGTAATATTCCGTGAAATCGCGTAACTAATATACTGAGTGGCATTTAGTGATAAAATGATGGCTCAATGCTAATAGTAAGTAATTTGTAAAAGGCTATTTATTGCTCATTTTCATGGTATTTAGCAGCGAATTAGTTTGAACTAATTATTCGTTTCTTAACTAGATCGATATTTATTTATTATTTTTTATTGATTTCGAACTTCACATAAAAACTGCAAAAAAAAATGAATAATGGGTATTTTTATGGCTGGTCATATGGGGAAGGGATAGAAGTAAAGAAAAAAGAGAATGCAGTCAGTTTGAAATTTTCATGTACTCTGTTTGGTGATCTAGTTCATTGATATGTTTAACCAGTAGTATGTAATATTCCGTGAAATCGCGTAACTAATATACCGAGTGGCATTTAGTGATAAAATGATGGCTCAATGCTAATAGTAAGTAATTTGTAAGGCTATTTATTGCTCATTTTCATGGTATTTAGCAGCGAATTAGTTTGAACTAATTATTCGTTCTTAACTAGATCGATATTTATTTATTATTTTATTGATTTCGAACTTCACATAAAAACTGCAAAAAAAAAATGAATAATGGGTATTTTTATGGCTGGTCAGATGGGGAAGGGATAGAAGTAAAAGAAAAAAAGAGAATGCAGTCAGTTTGAAATTTCCATGTACTCTGTTTGGTGATCTAGTTCATTGATATGTTTAACCAGTAGTATGTAATATTCCGTGAAATCCCGTAACTAATATACCGAGTGGCATTTAGTGATAAAATGATGGCTCAATGCTAATAGTAAGTAATTTGTAAGGATATTTATTACTCTTTTTCATGGTATTTAGTCATGAATTAGCTTTGAAATAATTTTTCCTCTTAACTAGATCGATATTTATTCATATTTTATTGATTTCGAACATCGCATAAAAACTGCAAAAAAAAAGGAATAATAGGCACTTTTATGTCTGGTCATATGGGGAAGGGATAGAAGTAAAGAAAAAGAGAATGCAGTCAGTTTGAAATTTCCATGTACTCTGTTTGGTGATCTAGTTCATTGATATGTTTAACCAGTAGTATGTAATATTCCGTGAAATCGCGTAACTAATATACCGAGTGGCATTTAGTGATAAAATGATGGCTCAATGCTAATAGTAAGTAATTTGTAAGGCTATTTATTGCTCATTTTCATGGTATTTAACAGCGAATTAGTTTGAACTAATTATTCGTTCTTAACTAGATCGATATTTATTTATTATTTTATTGATTTCGAACTTCACATAAAAACTGCAAAAAAAAGGAATAATGGGTATTTTTATGGCTGGTCATATGGGGAAGGGATAGAAGTAAAGAAAAAAAGAGAATGCAGTCAGTTTGAAATTTCCATGTACTCTGTTTGGTGATCTAGTTCATTGATATGTTTAACCAGTAGTATGTAATATTCCGTGAAATCGCGTAACTAATATACCGAGTGGCATTTAGTGATAAAATGATGGCTCAATGCTAATAGTAAGTAATTTGTAAGGCTATTTATTGCTCATTTTCATGGTATTTAGCAGCGAATTAGTTTGAACTAATTATTCGTTCTTAACTAGATCGATATTTATTTATTATTTTATTGATTTCGAACTTCACATAAAAACTGCAAAAAAAGGAATAATGGGTATTTTTATGGCTGGTCAGATGGGGAAGGGATAGAAGTAAAGAAAAAAAGAGAATGCAGTCAGTTTGAAATTTCCATGTACTCTGTTTGGTGATCTAGTTCATTGATATGTTTAACCAGTAGTATGTAATATTCCGTGAAATCCCGTAACTAATATACCGAGTGGCATTTAGTGTTAAAATGATGGCTCAATGCGTATACTAAGTAATTTGTAAGGATATTTATTGCTCATTTTCATGGTATTTAGCAGCGAATTAGTTTGAACTAATTATTCGTTCTTAACTAGATCGATATTTATTTATTATTTTATTGATTTCGAACTTCACATAAAAACTGCAAAAAAAAAGGAATAATGGGTATTTTTTATGGCTGGTCAAATGGGGAGGGATAGATGTAAAAAGAAAAAAAAAAAGAAAAAAAAAAAAAAAGAATACAGTCAGTTCCCGAAATTTTCATGCAGTAGGTTTGGTGATCTAGTTCATTGCTATGTTTAACCAGCAGTTATTGCTTTCCCTCATTTTCATTCCGTGAAGTCCTGTAACTAATATGCCGAGTGATTAAATGATGGCTCAATGCGTATAGTAGTATGTAATTTGTAAGGATATTTATTACTCATTTTCATGGTATTTAGTCGCGAATTAGTTTGAAATAATTTTCCTATTAACTAGATCTTTACTATTGTGTCCAAAAAGTAAGACCAATTATTTCTTTTTCAAAGGCCCTTTAAGTATTCTTCCAAATTTATTTCATCATGCCTGCAAAATAATCCCCTCCGGATAAAATGGACTTATGCCAACTTTTTTTCCAATCCTCAATACATGCTAAGAAGTCTTTGGCAGGGATGGCCTTCAAAGCGCTCGGCGATTGACGTTGAATCTCTTCAATCGACTCGAAACGGTGTGCCCGGAGTGGTCTTTTGAGTTTAGGGAATAGCCGGAAGTCGTACGGTGCTAATACGAGGGTGTGAAAAGATAGGAGTTTCCTTTTTGGAGAAAAGTCACGAAGAATCAATGCAGTGTGACCTGGCGCATTGAGTTTTTTCGATACCAATCGAGACTTGAAAGTGTTTGAGGCGCAAAATAGAATTGACCGATCCTTTTGAAATTCCAATGTTATCAGCAAGGTCTCTAATTGTAAATCAACGGTTTGCAAGCACCAAATCTTTAATTTTTGGGCATGAGCTTCGTCGGTTGGGGTTGATGGTCGACCATAGGGCTCTTCGTCCACAACACGTTTCTCTGATTTCTTAGAACTATTTATACCACTTGTAAACATTTCATTCCGATATAGCAATGCTCACCGAATGCCTTCTATAACATTCTATACGTTTCCGCAAAAAAATTGAATGCAAGTTCTTTGCTCAATTAATTCAGACATTTCAAAAATCGCCGTAATCAGTTTTATATATATATATATATATATATCTATATATATCAGCCGGAATCAGTTATATATATATAGATATATATATATATACATATATATATATCACCGATGGAACATTTTTAAGTGTCTCGATAAAAAAAAAAAAATTACATTTGCATTACATTTTTAAACTTCTTTTTGAAACATTTCAGAACGAACTTAATTATTCCCAAATTGGGATAGAGTCGTCTGAGTTATCACTCAACGAATAACTCTTTCTCAAAAGAACAAATATCCTTTTTGAAATTGTCGAAATTGCACGTTTTCTCTGCAATGAGTCAAGAAACTTTTGCGATTAGTATATTAACAGAATCTTCAGGAAGAATTCTTTCTCTCTTTCTCTCTCTCTCATTTCGCAGTTCCACCGCCAAAGGTGGAGACCTTTGTTCAAAACAGTCAGTGGAATGCTATTGAAATATTACTTATTCTTTTAAATTAATTATGTTAACAATGTTTCGTTTCAACAATTAATGTATGCTAGTTCAAACTATTATTGTATTCTGTATGTATATAATATATATATATATATATATATATATATATATATTTATGTGTGTATGTTGTTCCCTCCAACAAAACTGTTCCATTATTTTATGCTATATATAATTATAAAACCGATGGAATATTTTTAAGTGTCTCGATAAAAAAAAAAAATTACATTTTACGACATCTATTTAAAATTCTGTTGAAACATTTCGAACGAACTTAATTATTCCCAAAATAAGAGTTGTCGGCTGAGTTATCACTCAAACCTCAACGAATAACTCTTTTCAAAGAACAAATATCCTTTTTGAAATTGCTGAAATGTCACGTTTTCTCTTTGAGTCATTTGAGAGTCGAAAAGTTTCTTATCTTTTGCGACAAATATATTAACAGAATCTTCAGGAAAATTTTTTTCTCTCTCCTCATTTTCACAGTTTCACCGCCAAAGGTGGAGACCTTTGTCCAAAACAGTCGGAATGCTATTGAAATATTACATTCTTTTTAAATTTGTTAAGCTAACAATGTTTCGTTTCAACGATTAATGCATGCTAGTTCAAACTAGTATTTTATTCTCTGTGTGTGGGTATATATCTATATATGTCGTATATGTGTGTTATTCTATTCAACAAAAATCTTTTATATGCTATATATATAACCGATGGAACATTTTTAAGTGTCTGGATAAAAAAAAAATTACATTTGCATTACATCTATATTTAAAATTCTTTTGAAACCTTTCAGAGCGAACTTAATTATTCCCAAAATTAGAGTCGTCTGAGTTATCACTCAACGAATAACTCTTTCTGAAAAGAAGAAATACCCTTTGAAATTGTGTGAAATTGCACGTTTCTCTCTGCAATGACTCAAGAAACTTTTGCGACTAGTATATTAACAGAATCTTCAGGAAGAATTTTTTTCTCTGTCTCTCTCTCTCTCATTTCACAGTTCCACCGCCAAAGGTGGAGACCTTTGTCCAAAACAGTCGGAATGCTATTGAAATATTACTTATTCATTTAAACTAGTTATGTTAACAATGTTTCATTTCAACGATTAATGCATGCTAGTTTGACATCTGTGTGAAATTTTACGCCAAAATATTCATTAGTGTTTGAGTTACACTTGGTTTGTGAGATGCTAAAACTGATTCCGGCGATTTTGAAATGCCTGAATTAATTGAGTAAGAACTTGCATTAAATTCTGTTTCGGAAACGTATAGAACGTTGTAGAAGGCATTCGGGAGCATTCCTATATCGGAAAGAAATGTTTACAATTGGTAGAAACAGTTCAAAGAAGGCAGAGAACGCGTTGAAGACGAGAGCTCCCTGGTCGACCACCAACCTCAACCGAAGAAGTTCACGTCCCAAAAGTTAAAGATTCGGTGCTTGCAAACCGTCGATTTACAAATAGAGATCTTGCCGATGTTGTTGTAATTTCGAAATTCCATTTGAAAAGATGTTTTGGGCCTCAAACACGTCAAATCTTGATTGGTACCAAAAACACTGAATGTGCCACTTTTTGAACACAGTAGTATGTTTGGGCGGGGGGGAGGGGAGTTGCTCCATGGGTGTTATTTATATAACAAATGGAACTTTTTAAGTTCTTCAAGTTTAAAAATTACTTTCGCATTACATCTTTATTTAAAATTCTTTTGAAACATTTCAGAACGAATTTCATTGTTCCCAAAATTAGAGTCGTCTGAGTTATCACTCAACGAATAACTCTTTCTGAAAAGAACAAATATCCTTTGAAATTGTCGAAATTGCACGTTTCTCTCTTGAGTCATTGAAGAGTCGAAAAGTTTCTTAACTTTTGCGACTAGTATATTAACAGGAAGATTCTTTTTTTTTTTTTTTTTTTTTTCCGGTCTCTCTCATTTCACAGTTCCACCGCCAAGGTGGAGACCTTTGTCCAAAACAGTCGGAATGCTATTGGCGCGGTAAACGACAAGCTCATAACTCTTTACGAACACAAAAGCAGCGTACCGGTGGAAACTTTGACGCGCTATAACGCCCACTGTCTTTTATTTCGGCAACTTCTGAAAGATTACGTGAATGCAGAGATCGTTTTGTCGTTGCAGAGCCCACCTGCGGATTAAAAAGGAACCGCTCTGATGTTATTTCTCTCACCCCCACCCCTCTGACATCCACTGAAACTTTTTTTTTTTTTTTACGTAGTTTTTATTTTAGCTGTAGCTTTCGTTTTCTAGCTATGTCTGTAAGCATTCTTGGTTGCTTTCATTTTTTATTTCATTTCTTTGCGTTCAAATACTGTGTAGTGTATCAATCATACGAGTTTGTGTTTTGGTTCTTGTAAAGTAGCGGAACCAGAAATAGGCTGTAAGAGGGCGGGCAGTGCAGACGATTTTTAAAAGTCGGGAAGGGAAGGAGGGAGAAGAGGTAAGTGACGATGTTGAGGGAACACTTTTGAGTGTTGTTGACGTGAATGAGGTGGTATATTTTAATAGCTGTGGGGCTGTGTGGAAGATTTGTGTTATGTAACCGAATCTTTGAAATAAACCTTTCTTTATAAACTCTAAATTTTCTTGGAACAAATACGTTAGAGTAAGAAAATATGCATAATTTAAACAAACGTTGTCGTTAAAAGACATTCAAGCAAATGTCATTGTTTTTTATAACTGCTTTGTAAGAGGGCACATGTACATAATAATTCACTAACGTAAATTTTAAAATGTTTCATGCCATGCAGGGCGGAGTGTTCACAACTTCGTAAAATGAGTCTTCTTTGTTTGGATCAATCTCATATTGTAATATCAAACAATTTCTGTTCTTTTCTTTTTAGCAATTTTAATGAAACTTTTTTTTTTTTTTTATTTCTTCTCTACTTAAGTTTTTATTTTTGTCTCTCGCTCTGTAGCTTTCGTTTTCTAGCTGTGTCTGTAAGCATTCTTGGTTTCTTTTTTTCTTTTTTTTTTCTTGCGTTCAAATATTGTGTAGTGTATCAATCATACGTTTGTGTTTTGGTTTTGTAAAGTAGCGGAACCAGAAATAGTTTGTAAGGGGGTGGGCAGTGCAGACGATTTTTTTAAAAGTCGGGAAGGGAAGGACAGGGGGAGAAGAGGTAAGTGACGATGTAGAGGGAACACTTTTTGAATGCTGTTGACGTGAATGCGGTGGTATATATTTTTTAATAGCTGTGGGGCTGTGTGGAAGATTTGTGTTATGTAACCGAATCTTTGAAATAAACCTTTCTTTATAAACTCTAAATTTCTCTCTGGAACAAATACGTTAGGAGTAAGAAAAATATGCATAATTTAAACAAACGTTGTCGTTAAAAGACATTCAAACAAATGCCATTGAAAGTTTTTTTTTTTTTTAACTGCTTTGTAAGTGGGCAAATGTACAGATTTATTTAAAAAAAGAAAACCGAGAGTTTTACTTGGTATTATGATTAATACAAATCTTTGCGAGGAGTTTTTCAAAAAAACTTATTGTAAATTGTCTTTATTTCGGTCGATCTCAAGCTGTAATATCAGACAATTTCTTTTCAACAATTTGTTAAATTTTTGTAAGCGTAAGATGCTGTGTCTTCTGTACTATATCTCCTGCTCTCACTCCTGTTATGAGATTTTCTAAATCTTCTTTTTTTTTTAACATTTGAAATTTTTTTCTGTACCTTCTGAATGATTATTAAACTTCTGATATCTGGAGCTGAGGAGTGTGGAGTTTTTTCAAAACTTCTCTCAAAATGTCTCTTCTTTTGTTTGGATCAATCTCAAAATTATAATATCAAACTATTTCTTTTCTTTTTTTTTTTAACAATTTGTTACATTTTTTGTAAGTGAAAGATGCTGTACCTTCTGCATTATATCTCCTGCTTTCAATGATACTTTGGTGTTATCAATTCTTCTTTCTACGTCTCTTCAAAAACTGATTCATTTCTCTTACTATGCATTTAAAAACAAGGGGGAAAAAAGGACATTTTTCCCTAAACGATTTGTAATATTCTTATTTGAGAGAAATATGTTCTTCTTGTTTGGAAATCTCATTATTATCAATATCATTTGTTAAATTTTTTGTTGAAAATTATTAATCTTTTTAAAGCGTTTTGATTCATGAATGATTATGGGAACTGATATCAGTGTGGAGTTTTTTCAAAACGTTCAAAATTTTTTTTTTTTTTCATCCACTAGCACACATCAATGTATGAAGTGAAAGGGCGGCATTTTGTCTATTTTCTAAATTTTATTCTTGCTTTCATACATCGCAAGCAACTTTTTTTTCTTTCTTTTTACAATTTGTTAAATTTTTTAGTGAAAGAGGTTGTTTATTTTTTATCTTACACAAAAATTTTTGCAAGTTTTTTTTTTTTTTTCATCCACTAGCACACATCAATGTATGAAGCGGACGGCATTTTTGTCTAATTTTTTATTCTTGCTTTCATACATCTGTAGCTGAGGAGGAGCAAACTTTTTTTTTCTTTCTTTTACAATTTGCTTGTAAGCGAAGGTTGTTTATTTTTATCTTACACAAAATTTTTTGCAATTTTTTTTTTTTTTTTTTTCATCCACTAGCACACATCAATGTATGAAGCGGACGGCATTTTGTCTAATTTTATTCTTGCTTTCGAATGATTATTACATCTTTTGTTTGGTTCAATCTCAATCAAACTATTTTTTTCTTTCTTTTGCAATTTGTTACATTTTTTGTAGGGAAAGAGGTTGTTTATTTATCTCCTGCACAAAATTTTTCCAATTCTTTTTTTTTTTTTCATCCACTAGCACACATCAATGTATTTGAGAGAAATATGAATATTTTTATCAGTATCATAGTTAATTATTAATTTTGTTTAATTTTTCATTCTTGCAAGATTTTTTTTTTTTTTTTCCACTACATCGCAAGCAATCTTTTTGCTTTTTTCTTTTTTCTTTCTTTACCCTTAGAAGGTTGTTTATTTTTATCTTACACAAAATTTTTGCAATTTTTTTTTTTTTTTTCTAATGCCAGTAAATTATAGTAGTTATGGTAAAATGTTAGAGAACTATTAATAATAATTACAAAATCTCTCAACGGTGAAAGTAAAAAATTCATTGTAGGGGGTAGCATGGATAAGATTATTGATTTGGAAAAAAAAAAATTTCTTCCAAGATGTATGATAAAAATTAAGTAAGATAAAATCGGGGCATGTGTGAAAATGTAAAAATTTGGGTAACCTAGAGGAAACTAAAGATAAAATAATTTTTTTTTTTCAATCGCTATTATCTATCTTAATATTCAATGACCACAATATGAACATGGCTGTTAATTTTTTATCATTATTACTTTCAAATAATTACTTTTGGCTAGCTGAATCTTTGTCAATACAAAATAAATAATCTTTTTTTTTTTTTTTTTTTTTTTTTTCTTCCCGTCTGTGATTTCAAAGTTACTCAATTTTGTCAGATTATGCTAATTTTAGAGTAACTTTTTTTAATCCATTTCAAATCAAGTGATATGTGCACTTTTAGAGAGGTACAAGTGAACACGTGTGTGGCTTCAATATGAGTCATTTTTAAGCGTACTCATATCAAAAGCAATAAAAATTCTTCAAATTCCTAACGAAACACTGACCTGTTGCTCTCATGTCACACATAGAAACGGAACCCACCTTCTTTAGCTTTTGTTGAATTTGAGAATCCCTGTCAAAAGCATTAACGTATGCCTCTATACTTATTTTCTTTGCACGTTCTAACATAGTAGTGTAGTATTTCTATTTATTTTTCTTTTTAATATTTTTTATTTGCCAGCTTTATTTATCACTTTTATTATTATTTATATATATTTTATTTATTTATTTAGTCAATATTTTTTTTTTTTTTTTCTCATGTATTGTTGGATGGATTATGTTTAAAGATTTTCTGAATTTTACTTACTTTTGTCAGCTGCTTTTACACCCGTCAAACAAAACACTACATTTTTTTTTTTTCCCCCAAAATAAAGTGGATATTTAAAAGATTAAATATCGGAGAGAAACAAACCTTCTACAAACCAATATAACATTATTTACTTACTCTATATACCTTCTCGAATACCAATATTATTATTATTTTACATTATTATTATTATTTTATTAATTATCAATTAACAATATTATTATATTATATATTATTTGATAGATTTATATGCTTTTTATTATTATTTATTATTATTTATATTTTATTTATTTATTTTTTTTATTTTATTTATTTATTCAATTCATCAATGCATTTTTCTTCATGCATTGTGGGTAAAGATTTTGTGAATTTTACTTACTTTTTATAAGCCTCTTTTACACCAATCAAACAAATCACTAAATTTTTTTTTTTCCAAAATAAATTCGACCTTGAAGAGATTAAATATCGCAACAAGCCCTTTACAAAACTTCCATTGCAACATTACTCATTTACTTGCGCTGTACCTACTGAGTACCAATATTATTATTATTTTATTAATTATTAACTAACAATATTATTATATTATATATTATTTGCTAGATTTATATGCTACTTTTATTATTATTTATTATCATGTGTGAACATGATGTTGTTCTGGTTAGGAGTTCGTGGCGCAATCCAAAAAGTGCAGCAAGCAAATAAAAACTCCATTCCAAATTTGCAAATTTTGGCGGAAAAATGGTAGTTTGGCCCCTTAACTCTTGAAATGATTCATGAATAACGTTAATTTCAGGAATTTTCTGGAGAATTTGGCTATATTCTTTTAGAGATTCTTTAACAATTCTTCCTTCATGAAGTTCTTGATCTCTGCAACATTGCTATATTCACGTGACTATTGAATTTGACCATTCTTGTAATATTCCAATCAATTGCTTCATATATCTCGTGCATTATTAAACATTGACATATTCCTGACTTTATTCATCCGTCCTCGAATGTTCACACATGATAAGTTGAAATTTGCCGATCAGATTTCATTATTTATTTATTTATTCAATTCGTCAGTTTTTTTTCTCCTCTTGTATTGTTGCATTGTGGGCAGGGCCGGATTTTCCAATAGCCTAACTAGGCTTCAGCCTAGGGCCTCTAGATCAAGAGGGGCCTACATTCAAAATGTTATCAAAATTAGAATTACACCATTCTAAAAACAGTAAACACTAAAACACTGAATCAAAAATAAGAAGAAATTCTACACATATGAATAATAAACAAACATAATAAGTAATTTACAAACTTAAAAATGGGAGGTGAAAGGAATAGCCTAGGGCTTCTTTCCATTTAAATCCGTCATATAAAAACTGGGGCCTCTTTTCATCTTGTGGGTAAAGATGTTGTAAATTTTACTTAATTTTATAAGCCTCGTTTTACACCAATCAAATAAAGCACTAAACAAATTTTTCTCCAAAATAAATTCGACCTTGAAGAGATCAAATATCATATAGAAACAAACCCTCTACAAAACTTTACATTGCAACATTACTTACTTAAGCTGTACCTTCTCGAATTCTCGAATACCAATATTATTGAGCATGGCGGCTGATCCTCAAAGGTGTTCTAATTTCACCCTAGAGCCAAAATCAACCACCGGAACCAAACGATATCCATCATTCAAGCCTCCCCTTACCCCTGCTCTGTAAAAGGCCGGCTCCTCCCTTTCTCTATGCTTCCTAATCAACACTGACAGGGTAAAAATTTATTGGGTTTCGCCACCATCTTTCCCCTGCCATGCTACTACGGACAGAGTTTTTTACAGCCTTTCTCTCAGCAGTTGTTGACGACAATGAAGTCGTCCGCTAAAGAAGTAGATTTTGGGGGATTTTTAATGATGTACAGTTGTACTGGACGACTTTTACGATCACCGATGATGTTTTTACAGATCTTTTTGGCCACTACTGTTTTGTTTGGGGAAATTGACACCATATAGTTTGTTGTTTGGAAAGGTGTGTCGTAAAATGATTGTTTGTTTGAACGTTGGCTTCGTTAGTACGAGAACTGGTAATCCAAAGGGAACAGTTTAGCTATGTATTTGAGTGTGGAAGGTATTTTTATGTTGCTGTTTTGTCAATAGAACAGTTGTCTGTGGTATGCTTAACTCATAAATGCCATAAAAGGTTTTTGAAAAATATTTTGAAAACCGGGTGCAATTTGGAATTCAGTTGTCGAACATTAAAAACCCAAGCAGAAACCTCAACCTCAAGCAAGAAAAATTATAAGTTTTATGTTACATAATTAGATTAATTAACATAATTATATTTAAACGAAATTTTTGAAGGCATTATTTTTTTGTTGTTGTTTATCCTCATTTGGTAGGCATCTAGACCACGCCCACGAATGTCTAAAGATTAAAGGGGGGGGCAGTTTCTGTTGTGATGGAGCACCCTAGGTAGAAAGTCTGACTTGATTCCACAAGCTGACTTTTATACGGCATAGGGTTGACAGACCAACACTCTATAGTCACATTAGAAGGAGACCTACGGTTTAAAGTGGATTTTGAACCATTACAAGCATCCATGGCCCCACCGGTACACTAACCTGAAGCTTGTGACACGGAAAGCCACAACTCTAGTCACTCTGTCATTCAGGCCCTAGGCATTATTTCGATAAGTACTATGATGATCCAGCACTAAAATTTTTCGCTAGTGCTTTGGCGCTAATGCTTAGACGCTTTCGGGCTCGGGTGCTGACGGTATCATGGATGTTTGTAATGGTTCAGAATCCACTTTAAACCGTAGGTCTCGGTCTAATATGACTATAGGGCTGACAATCCTTCCTGTAAAATGAAACCATTTAAAATCTCCAGTAAGCAGAAATTTGCCAGTAAGCAGACCGCCTTGGCCCACCATGTGTTGTTGTAATTAATGCCAAGAAGTTAGTTAGCCGGAATTTTTAGATCCTATTTCGTAACATTTCTCTCATAAAAAGTAGGTAATTTGGTCAATTTATAACTGAGATATCTGATCAACCATTTTGTTTTTCAAAACATAAATGATATTTGTTTGTATGTGGATATTTAAACAACTACTATAATAACGTAATTTCTAGCATTACAAAATTTTATAATTATTGATTTTTATATTTTAGTGAAATATTTAATTTTCTTTTTCAAATAAGTGAATTCAATTTTATTTTAATTCTTATTATTTATCTCACAATAACTAATTTTATCATTTCAGGTCAGGGTCGTGTGAATCAGCTTGGAGGCGTGTTTATCAACGGGCGACCCCTGCCCAATCATGTCCGGCTTAAAATCGTCGAAATGGCGGCTGCCGGAGTCCGGCCCTGCGTTATTAGCCGCCAACTCAGAGTCTCACATGGATGTGTCTCAAAGATCCTGAATCGATATCAGGTAAATTTTTTTTCAAATACAATTTCAATTTGTTTTACCCTTATAAGTAAAATATTGTTATTTCTACGAAGTCAAGCGGCTTGATGATCAACTGCCTAGGGATCTGGTCTTTGGTACCACTGGCTTCAGGTTCGAATTCTGGCAGTGGCACGGATGTTTTTTATGGTTCGGAATCCACAGATCCCGGTCTAATTAGCCTAAAGTGTGAAAAATTACCGTAGAGTGACAAACCAAATCTACAAGGCCAAAAGACAAGATTATTAATTAGTCTCATAATACAGAATTATGATCTTCTGACATTAATTAATTTTCACATTTGCTGATTAGTGAAGAAAGTTTTGAGGACTTCTTTGGCCTTTAAAAGAATTTACGAAGTAAAGCAGATTTATTCGATTAAGAAAAGTCATTAAAAAAATTAAGTTTAAATCTGGATTCCCACTAGTTATTAAAGATCCCTTGCAATAGAATTTTAGCTAATGGGAAGCCTGACTAGGAATAAGATCAGGTGACTGATTGGCTGAATTTACGACTTACAATCGTAATATCTGGTGGGAATCTAATTTAACACAAATGAAAGCAAGATAAACAGAGAAAACTCAGAAGAAAACCTTTTTTTCGGAAAATAGATGTCAGGATTCTAAAGGATGTCATCAGGATTCCCTGTACAATTCTGAATCAATTGACACTGCACTATCAAATCAAGTAATTTCTTATATCTTTATTATAAAAAACATCATTCGGGGAAAAAAACAACAACATCTGCCCCGAAATGTTATTTTTTTACAAGCATTTGTCAAAGTCAGTAACAAATCGAAAACTTTGTAATTAAATTGCTGTTCAAAAACTTGGGATTTAATAATATAAATTTTTAATTCCCAGATCACTTAATTATCTAGCATTTAATAAATTATTTCTCTCATTCTTATTACGAAGAATGAGAAGTTTTAGAGGAATCGGTAAAATAAAATTAATAAAGAAATTTCAAAGTTACACTCTTTGGATCAGATCTCCATTGGTTCTTTCTATTCACCTTTTACAATATCATTCTTTATTAAG